>UELU01144398.1:0-48556 GCA_900490025.1 Megastigmus dorsalis
GAGAGTGTAAGGGAGAAAGCAGTGCTCAGCTTGTGTGTGTGTGTGTGTGTGTGTGTGTGTGTGTGTGTGTGTGTGTGTGTGTGTATGTGTGATGTGCGTACGTGGGTGGTCGGGTGCACTTATATATATATACACACGCGCGTGTGTGTGCGCCTGTATAGCGCAGACTTAATTGATGCATCGCTTGACGCTAATCATGATAAGCAATAAATAGATTTATAGTGCACAAAAGAGAGTCCGAAAAGGGGCGAGTGCGTGTGTGCAGGAACGAGGAAAAAAAAAACGCTGTCCGGAGTGTGTGCAGGGGGTGTGCAGAGAAAGGGAAAGAGGTACGGACCGGTTCGGTGCGTCTATACGTGTATATTTTTTACGGAGAGCCGAGGCGCGGACTTGAGCTTTGCTGTGAGTGGCGAACTCTCTCGCGCGTGTAATTGACGAATTGATTTTGTCGACGAGCGACGAAGGAAGTGGCATTCCAAGTTTTTTTTTTTTAAGGATTATGGCCAATCTCGTAATGCGTACATATAGGCCGTACGCTCGACACGTATATGTATAACGGTGGCTTTGATTTATATACATATCGTTGCTTAGCGTCCCGCGCGCTCATTGTGCAGGGGATTTCATGAAAATTGCGAGAGCGCAACAACCGCTTTTTGCGGTATACGGTGTGTTGCTTCTGCGGTGTGTTTATACTGAATTTGAAACGGGGTACACGGGTTTTCGTTGGTTGATTTTTGCTGTTTTGCAATGACGAATTGTTTAGCTGCGATATATTTCTATAGAGGAATGTTTCTCTTGGGGCGAGCATCGAATTATTTATACTTATAAATATCTCTAGTGACTTATACATTTAAGGTGATGTCGGAGTCGCCTATTTTATCGGCATTGAGATTCTTAAACTTTCTTCTTTAAGCAAATTGACCAATTGACTTGAAACTTTAAGAGATGATAGAACGGTCATGAATGAAACGCGCTCAGCTTAGAAATATTCGAAAGAAGAAGTAATATAGAAGCTATTGAGAAGAAAATATCAAATTTTTAATGTTTTCAATTTAATCCAAGGGATGGCATGATTCTGACTTTCCAATTTCACTTTCAAACAAAAAATATTACATTTATGTAGTTTATCGGTAATTCCTGGGCTGGTTGCGCTTTATTTATGATCACTCTAGCTTTTCCTAAAGTTTCAAGTTAATTGTTTAATTTGTCAAAGAGAAAAGTTTGAAAAACCTTGTGGGGATTTCCATAATGTTGGGACGGGAAATTTTAATTTTGTATAGAAAGAAATATACTCCCGCCAACGAGGTTACAAAAAAGAAATCGCTCGGCAACCTTTCGCCACGATAAAATAAACTATAATTTAGAATCTCGACTTAACAGGATGTGCTATGGTCCGCAAGATTCCTACCTTACCGGTTTTCGTTCCAGTTTCATGAAATTCCATCTACAGTTCGCAGAGATTATGTCGTCCAAAATGTCGAAGATAAAAATTGCCGCGAATTACAAACGAAATTTTTGGCTACAATAATCTCTGTAAATTGTAGATGGAATTTCATGAAACTTGAACAGCGTAATGATTACAATATTACCGAGACGGTGACCGAGAGTTTTTCCCAAAAATTAATCCCTATCTTTATATATTTCTTTAAATGCAAAGACCGGTAAGGTAGGACTCTTCAATATCTCTTTAATAGCGTATACGCGTCATCGAGTAGATCGAATGGTTACAAGTGAAAGATGCAGAGGCTCCGTGGTGTATAAGAGCAGCTTCCCGTTTGATCAAACGAAAAGAAGTATCGCGTCGCGCCGGTGTCGATGGTCCGCAATGTCGCCGTAGTGCATTCAAAGCCATCCACTCCTCTCCCCTCCCCCACCTTAACAATGTAACTTTTCAATTCACCCATCGAAAAGACCTTACGAACTTACGGTATCCTCTTTTCCATACAATATTATCCTTCGTGTAACTTTGGGGTGACGGAGTAAGAGAGAGAGAGGGGGGGGGAGGCGGAGGCGAGAATGAGAGTGAGAGAGAGAGAGCTGCGAAGCGCGCGCAAGTTCAATCGAGCTTGAAGCGCCTCCACGCTTGAAATGTGTTATGCTCGAAAAAGCGACAAGGGCGTTAGATGAGGAGTGAGGGAGTGAAAGAGAGAGCGAGAGAGAGCGAGAGAGAGAGAGGAAGCGAGAGTAGGGGGAAGTACATAGAAAAAGAAAGAAACCTGTGTGAGGGAGAGAGAGAAGGAGAGAGAATGGCTCGACTTAAATATTCGTAAGTAAAACCCCTTCGACTCCTCCCGCGGCATCGCATCTTCCTTTCGCACTTCCTCTCTCTCTCTCTCTCTCTATCTCTCTCTCTCTCGAACTGGTTCACGCTATATAGGAGCGACTCTCCGCAGGACCTCATCCCTCTTACCCCGCCGACAACGTCGAGTGCATTACCGTGTTCGGAACTTGATGTTTCACCTTAACCTACCAGATTCTCTGTCTCTCTCTCTCTCTCTCTCGCACTGAACGCGTTCTCGCGCGCGCACTCACATCACTCCTAGATTCTGCCATTACCCCTCTCTCGTACTCTCGTACCGCGAATTTGCATATAAAACCTACATGATTTTCAAGCTCTTTTAATTCCCCTTCCAGAAGAAAAGTTTCATAGGTGGACAGCTCTTAGTTTTTTCTGTAATTCAGTATACAAGTGCAAGGAAAATAGTTAAATTCATCCCTATAGTTTTGCAAAACTGCGGCTGCTGACTTTCGGAACCGTAAAATCGTACATATACAGCCTACATGATTTTCAAGATCTTTTAATTTCCTTTCCAAAAAAAAGTTTCATAGGTGGACCTTTTAGTTTTTTTTAAATATAAGTATAATTCAGCCATGGTTCCATAAATAGGTCGTCGTTTTTTGTGTTTGTTTGCGTATGATATGCCTCTCGCGCTTCGTCATTGTAAATACCATCCTTACACCGATTTTACATTAATAATGCTTGGTCGTGAAGGAAGCATCTTTTATATTGGAATTCGAGGGGTAATATTACATTTTTTAATATTAATTGTTTTGAATACTTTTGCAGAATAATGATTTTAATTTTGACTCATTGTTCCAGAAAGGATTGCGGAGTCATTTTAAGGTTCCTTTAAATATATCTATCAGTTAGAATTTGAAAATCTATAGAATAAATCTTCAAACGATTCTGTTAAGAGTCTACGATAATAATCAGTAGCTAAGGGTCAAGTTGTCTGTTTTATATATCCTTTATCTACTGATCGCTATAATACGCTTTAAGGTGACGTTAATACACAGAATAAATAAAATATTTCCATTTCAAGCGCATGCTCGATTCCCAACACACGCCTAACAACTATATCTAGCTTTAGAATGTAAGTAACAGCGACAATAAAAGTTGGAAGGTATAGGTCAACGAATTTCTCAGCATAGCTAACGGAAGCTCACATATATACGAGATTAGCAGCATTACTTATACAGATCGGCACGATCAACGACAACAACGAGAGCCTATACACGTACAGTATCGCACAAAACTTCAGCTTTTATTCCTCGACGTCGCGTCGTTAAAGATTCGTCGTATACAGGGAAACAAAGCTTCGCGGACACGTACGTCCGTGTTGCACACGTATATATAGACATATATACACAACGATATATGCAGGAGCTGATGGCAAGTTTGGCTCGCGTGTCCGTAATCGCAGCTGTATATAGTCGCGCCCCCCGTCGCCGCCGTTCGCTCACTATACCTATACTTATCGCTGTTCAATTATTTATCGGCGCGGACCTCGATGGGCTCGCGCGAGGATCTCTCTTTTCGACCCTCCGTCGGTGGCAGCCGCTATTTCCAGTTCCTGCTACGTCAACAAAGCGCTTGCATGTCGCGCGTAATAAGCGGTGCGCAGCGTTTATACACGAATTATACATAAGTTGCTCCCGAGCGGCCATTCGATTTTTCCAGCTGATCGTGGTCGATGCTGCGGATGCTCTTTAAAGTGGATCGGCCGGGAAAAGTAAATCGCGAGGTGATGCGTGAGAGATTTTCGTTTTTGTATTGTCGTTGATGGAGCGCGATTCATTCTTTCATGGCGAGTCTGTGACGAATAGGATAATATTTGTAAGCTGAGAATTATGTATTGGTACACGTTCAAGTCTGCACAATGTATAAGGCTTTCGATCGGTAAAGCATACCAATTGGATCATCCTATTAAATAATGGTAAACGCATTTCTTGAGAAAAGCCGTTCCATACTGCACATTTGCAACGGCATATAGTAACTTCCTGTAAATGAGATGATCCCACAGTCCCTTAGCGAAATAAGTCTCATTTTCTGTGCAATACCGCAACGGGAAGCTATAAGGGCCGAAGCTGTTGGCTTGCGATAATGCATTGGACCGCAGGAAGCCGTTCGCGCACTTTTAATTTCGTATACTTTTACAAGCCCAAATGAATTTGGGACGTTAGCAGGGCGCACTAAAAACGCGGTAAGGCTGAGGCAAAAGTAAAAGGAGCATACGCGCGTGTAGACGTGTTATTAGATTTATATCGGCCACTCTCTCTCTCTCTCTCTCTCTCTCTCTCTCCTCGAGTCCCGGAGACTTTTTTATCCGGCTTGGCCGTTTCCTGCGACCTCAAAAGAATTTAATGAAAATACCGTCGTGGGGAGTCGGAGCAGGCGAAAAGTTGTTTTTCGCCCTTGGGCCAATGGGGGGGATTACGGCGCGCAGTTAAGTCGGCATCGGGAATTCTTTCTTATTTTGCACCAGAATTAAAAACGACACGCGCATTAGCATGGAGGCGTTTCTACTTTAGGAAAAAAAAGGATACGAATTTTGGCCATTTGTTTAGAGTCGGGGGTTGCAACCTGAAAATAATCGAGCCAAGAAACACGCGGCACTTCGTAACGAGCGATGTTTTTTTAAACTTTGGATTTCTTGTGTGCTGCCTTATATAATTTCAAATTATTTTCAAATATTTTTACGTGATATACGCTGTTGGGATTTATTAATTTCATGACTTTAGTATTCTCAGTATTGCATCATATTTTGACGGTTGTCCTCATCAAATGCATATTATATGTTGTGTACTTTATATTCTTATAATAAATCAAATTTATATTACTTTGTATTGTAGTTAAGTTTTTTATTATATGTTTCGTATATATATTTTGTATTTAAACGTCCATGCTCGTTTAATAGTGAAATAAACAAATTAATAAATATATAAATGCTAAAAAGTATTTGTAGTTAAAGACCTTCATATATATTGTAAAAACTTCATTTCAATTTTTCCAAAAACTTTAACAGGAAAATAACATTCTTGCTCATATCTATTTACAATCTAGTTTTGCATTACAGTCGAGATTACCTATAATTTTTCGAATTATCTTTTCCTTATCTATAAAAAAACGCATGGCTTCAGATCGTTCTGATACATGAACAATGTGTCACATTATAAATGAAAAAGAAAACTGTTAGACGGTTAGAGAAATTTCAAAATAAAAAAAAGTTGTCTCCACTTCCTCACGGATTTGAGAATAAAAGATATTTTTTGTAGCGAGTCCCGGCTCTTCTTTTGCAGACGTTTGTTCAGTGATTCGGGTACGCGCGCGGAGCCTCTAGTTAAGAGTCGTGAATTGCGAGGGTACGTAGGGGAACGGAAGAGCGAGAGAGTGAGAGAGACAGAGAGACAGAGAGATGGAGTATAGTGGAGTAGTCAAGAGAGAGAGAGAGAGGTAAGGAGAACGAGAACTGATGGTGGCTGTGGGGGCCAATTAGGATCCGCTAACCCCTCAACACCCCTCGGAGCCAAGCCTCAATCACCCCTCGCCTTTCGCGCGCGGACCCGCAGTGTAGATTGGATTGGTTTAGATTCGCGAGAGAGAGAGAGAGAGAGAGAGAGAGAGAGAGAGAGGCAGTGACGTCAAAGCGCGGGGACTCACTCTCTCACTCTCTCTACCTACGGGTATAATGAACGCTAAAGGAGCTTTCTTTCCATCTCCGGGAGCGCAATGGCAAACAGCCGTAACAGGCATTAACGAAGCGCTGCGCGGGATTCGATTGTTTATCATTATATTCCCTGACTCTCTATCTTTTTAATGATTGTGAACAAAAAAAAATAATACTCGCTTTTAACGAGGAAATATTTGGCATTGTGATACAGACGAATCATACAGTGTTTAGATGGTAAAATCAAGTCGTGAACATTCGAGAAAGGGTTGCTGATCTTAAAATTGACACACATTGTGATTACATATCTATAGTGATGATGCTATATTGTAGTGGAGCAATATAGTCTTTACACAAACTTATGGTTGCATATCCTTTTTCAATGGTTTTTAACGATCAACCGATTCGATGATGATCAAATTCAAGCTCATCCGTGCAGTCCAAACGTTTTTCACAGTCTCCCGAAATATATTCTTATATTAAAGTTCCGCCAATGCCAAGCTCGGAACAATCTCTTACTGCGCACCAAATTCAATATATATATATATAGGCACGCGATGATTTTGATTTGCGCAGGTAGGATCGACGATGAGACTACGCACCGCGAGAGTGTAATTCGCTGGGAGAAAGACGCGCTGCACGGATGGATATATGTTGTTCAGAGCTGGTATATGCGGGGGTGTGTGTCCTTCTGGGGCACTTTACGCCACTGTCGCCCCCATCAGACGCGGAGAGCTCGGCTCGTTAGTGACGGATTAGCGATGTACGTGTGTATGTGTGTGCGAGCGAGCGACTCCTTCTACGCCCTCGATTCCCCGTGTGTACTCAGACCCCGATTCCCTCTCTCTCTCTGCATACCGCGCTCCATCGAAAGTCTCGAGACAAGATGAGGGAGAATTTGCCCGAGTATACATATATATACGATTCGGAATTTCTTCGCGGCGAGCTTGAATTCGTTTTTTAGCGAGATCAAATTTAATTATGTTTGGCGATTGACTCGATGTCATTATATACGTTATGTTATGCCTTTTCACTGAACTAAATATAGTTTTTGACGATTTTTAGCTTAGACGACTTGAAATAGTTAGGGTGCATTTGATGCTCACGTACAGAACACCTCGGCGTAATCGTTCTTTATTATATATCATTTGATCATACATTTTGGAGAAAAAAAAATCTGTATTCTCTACGTTTTGTACGATCCGTAAAAATATCCATAGAAAACTTCGAATTGCATATATAAGCGCTATAGCCGAATTCGTATGTGCTTAGAGTACACGCAGTCAGGCCTTTTATACGCTGCCCGATCCCCGAAAAACAGAAATTGCAGAATCGCTTCCGTACACGCGTATAACGTACATCTGCGCGCGCGTGTGTGTGTATTTTTTCTAAAACACTCCGTTCCCCGCGAAACAAAATGTTTTCATCGTCACGAAAATTTCCCCAGCGAGGCAAAGCTTGTCCGACTGGTGTACAATGCATGCGCGCGCGCGCGCGAGTACATATAAACGAATAGAGCCATAGCGATCCACTCACCAAAAACGATCCTTACGCCCGAAGGCAGAGAGCACCAGCGCTCAGTTCAATTGTATATACATACACACGTAGCCGTTATGTATAGTCAAATCCCGGCGAAGACGCGCAATATATATGGTACAGTTTTTGGGGTTGGATATGTTATACATTGTACATATACGTATAGCGAGAGTATACGTCAAATGAAAATTCGTTTGTTTATCGATGCTCGTGCGTCGAACGGCACCTATATATATAAACGTATAAAAGCCTTCAGCCAGTCTATATAGGAAAATATCATGTATAGAGAGAGAAAGAGAGAGGGAGAATCAATGATCGGATCGAAAAAAGAGACCGTTGTATAAGAAAAAACGAAGAATAGAATCGGTCTAGCAAAATCAATGCGTCTATATGCGTGTATGTATAAAATGCGAAATTGTCGAAAGTTCGCGGGTGGAAACAACTGCTGCTGCCGCTGTTACTACTCTCGCTTTCTCCCATCCTCGTCTCTCTCGAAAAAGGTGAGCGATATTGTTTTTTTCGCACCGCCCCCCACCTTTTTTTTTTCGAAAAAGAAAACAATGCGTCGAAGGGTTTTGCGTTCTCTCTCTCTCTCTCACTCTGGATAGAAGCGTGTCTGCAGGGTGTGATGATTGTTTCATCGCGAACTCCGACCACGTCCGGGAATGAACGCTACTGGATAGAGAGTAGAGACCGAGTGGTACAGATAGAGATAGAGATAGAGAGAGAGTGAGAGAGAGAGAGAGAAAACACAGGTCAGAGAGAACAAAAATGCCCTGACAGCAGAAAACGCGAATTCTGTTGGATGAATTCGAGGCGAGAGCGAGCTGCGAACGAGTATACTCCCCGCGATCTCCCCGCCGTACGCGAGTCCACACATACTGCACACACTGCACACACTGCACGTAGTAGTAGTAGTAGTAGTACGAGAGAGCACAGCTGCTCGGGGGTTAATTTCCCGCATAGAGCCGCAATTCTATCAAACCTATTCTTCCAATCGGGAACAGTTAGGAAACTAATAATTGGTGAGGATCGATCGTATAAGGGGTGAGAGAGAGAGAGAGAGGAGGGATTCCCCGGAGAGTCGATGGCAGCGCGCGGCTCGCGCGAGTGTGTGTGAGAGAGACACACAGAGAGTGAGGGAGCGAGAAAGCAAGATATCGAATCCAGTGCCGTTATAGGCCAGATGGGAAACACACGTTGGCT
The DNA here is from genome assembly GCA_900490025.1 of Megastigmus dorsalis. NCBI lineage: Eukaryota > Metazoa > Arthropoda > Insecta > Hymenoptera > Megastigmidae > Megastigmus > Megastigmus dorsalis. The sequence continues at coordinate 8,691 of UELU01144398.1, forward strand.
TCGTCATCTCTCTCTCTCTCTCTCTCTTTCTCTCTCTTGGTGATATCGCGTTAGTCATCCCCCGCACTCCCTTCTCCTAAAAAGGACGATAAAATGTATCGTTCGGGGAAATTACGGGTGGAGAGCGTTTTTCTCGTGCCGCGCGCGAGGAGGTAAAAAGCCTATTCGATCCTCATCTCTTTCCCTGGATTGCCGTGCGCGCGCGTTTTTCCTCCCCTCTCTCACTTTCTCTCTCACTCTCTCTCTCTCTCTCTCTCCTTTGCTTTTTCTTTTATGGGTGGATTATGGGCGGATCGTGAGACTTCTTCTTCTACTTCGCTCGCTTTTTTTTTGGACGCCGTTGTTATACATTGGCCGCGAGAATTGTATACGTGAGATTCGGATGGGTAAATTAGAGGCTGCTGCTATTCGTTGATTGGATTCGATGGGATTGCATTACTTGATAGAGAATTAAATCAACGGTGAATACATAGTATAAGCTCATGTTGTGACGTCAAATTAGAGAGAAAAGTACATCGATCCATCAGTCAATTTATGGTTACAAGTTTAAAATAACCAATAGTATACATAAGAATGGTGAATACGGTTAAATCTTTGTACAAGACTGCAGTTCTGGATTGTGATCCGACCAAAATTTCACCGAGCGTACACTTATTTAAATTATAATCCACAAAATCACCCTCAACCCGATCTACCGGTATAACTCGAAATCGATTAGAATGATGCACACTGAATAAAACCTTTCACTCTCTCTCTTTTTGTATATCCGCGCGCACGCGCTCAGAGAACGTAAATAAGATGGACTGACAAATTGAGAAGCGGCGGCGGCGGCGGCGGCGGCGTCGTCGTCGGCGATGGCTACGGGCTAAGAGTAGTAGGTTTGTAGCAAAAGAGCGAACTGTGCAGGGGGAGCGAGCTAGCGAGCAAGAGAGAGAGAGAGAGAGAGAGAGAGAGAGAGAGAGAGAGAGAGAGAGTCAGAGTGAAAGGGAGTCGGGGGCTTTGCTCACACAGACCTTAATGAGGAGGACTCACTCTCCCCCGGGGGCTACCGATAACGAACCCCCACCTTCCTTCCTCCTCTTCTCTCTCTCTCTCTCTCTCCCTTTCAGTTCTCCCGCGCTTCATCCTCGCGCTCGCTCGCTCTCACCTCACCTCTTCGCCACCCACTTTCCACCTATCGCACCAATCACACGCAAATTATTACTATCGACCATCCTCTTCCACGACCCCTTCGCTAAATACGTCTACGTGCAGTGCGCGAGCGATAGAGCCTCTATATATATACATATATACCTATATGCAGTGTGCACCCATACACACACATACGCTGCATCGCGCGCTCGGGTATATTTTGCCGAGAGAGAGCCGAGCAAAGCCGATGTGTGTACATTATATGACTATAATGACTGGCGTTATTATATTCCGAGGAAATCTCGCTGTCTCTCTCTCTCTCTCTCTCTCTCTGTCTCGTTCGAGTCGTTCCATTCTCTACGCACACGCTGATCTAATTCTATCTGCATGGGATTACGTTATTGTTTTATGGTTTTCTTTTACACTGTTGAGCCGTATAAGGAAGCCATATTGTGATTGCGATCCATTCGTGAACACTCTCCATATGAGTCAATTTTCAGATTAAGAACAATACAGTCCGTGAGTCCAAAGGGATAGTCTGAAACAAAAAAAAATAATATTATGAGGATTAGCTAAGTATATCTAATTGTTTTGAGTGTGCTTATAATACAATGATCGATTGTTTAAGCGTTTAGTCCGTACGTCGCAGTATACCTATACACGGCGAATGGAAAAGGTAATTTATAAATAATCGAATCGCGCGTGTAATTATTAATGAAATTTTGTGTGGGGGCTATCTGGTCGCGCGTGTGCTCGCGCATTAATTTAACCGTACAGGTCGGGAGTATACGGGGGCTAAATGAGAAATATTTCATGAATTTTTCGTATATACAACGTAGTTAGTTCGGTTATTACAATGAGCCGAGCGCACGCCTGGCCGTATAATAAGTGTTGTTTAATTTCATTCGAGTGATCAAACAAACGACTTTGAATGCTGCCTGGTTCCACGCGGCGAATTTATATAAATGAATCCGCCCAAAGTACTTATAATAACAGCCGCCGGGGGTATTTCGCATTTCAAACAATTATTTATTTATTTATTTATGAATGAGCGTGCGGGTTGAAGGAATAATCGAGCGTAGGCCGCCGCAGTGTTTTGTTACACGCTTTTTTTTTTCGTGCTCGCATTAGCTTTGATTACTTTAATTAAAAGCCGATCGTTGTGTGCTGATTATATGCCAGCTGTTTTTACAGAAAAGCACCTTTAGCGGGTCGTTTATTAATTGCGGGTGCGTTGTATACTTCGATGGTTATAGAAAAATTAATTTTTTTTTTCATTTTACCCTTGTTCTCCGTGTAATTGAGTATCGAAACAAATGCGTTGAAACATTTTTCTTTCATTACGCAACACCAGAGGCTCGGAATTTTAATTCTGATACACGCATATATTCAATTTCGCAATCGTATGATCAAACCTTTTAAAGTCTTAAACAATATCGGTATAAGTAGAATAATTTATTTTTTTACCTCGCAGGAATAAAAAACCCGTTGCAAGTTTCATACTTAAAAAAAAAACTTGTGAAATTGCTCACTCGACGTAGCAAGTTATTCTCTTGCTAATTAAGAAGAAACAATTTTTAAAATTACTTGTGAATATACTTATTAGTGTGCTAAAAAAAGGTTCTGCATGTTAATATACAAGCATTTGCCATTTATATAAAAGAAGACACTCTCAAGCTTCCAAGTATACCTTATAAAAGATTCCGTACGACTTTAATTAGGGAAGTGCTGCACTTTTAAATTGTATTAAAAGCTTTCGGACCAAAAAACATATTAAATCTTTGAAGACGAACCATTTCAGGTGCATAAATATTCCGCGGTACGATAAGCTACGCTAACAAAAACTAGATGACTTTCTAAAATCGCATTATGGTTATCCGTACCGGTTTCGCGAAACTATAATACTTATAAATCGGAAAAGATCGATACTACAACGAAAGTTAACTATCGTATCTTCCGACAAAGTGAAAAAAAAAAAAATATGCATATCAGGCATATAGTTTATGCGGAGCATTCGCCGCGACAATCGCTTGGCACACAATTTGCAAGAAGCAGCTCTCACTAGTCCCACTCGTCCAGACCATCATGCACACACGCACACAGACACACACAGACACACACACACACACACACACACGCAGTTGAGTGGCGCTCGCGTCTCGCGTCCTCAAGGAATTAGCATGTGGGTAACAAGGAAGAGTCCTTCTTTCCTACCCGCGGGCTCGAAAAGAAGAAGAAGAAGAGGAGAGAAAGAGAGGGAGAGTAGCGGAGGATTCGCGTGCTCGGAAAGGGAGAAAAGGGTCGCGTAGCCAGAGGGCCGTATAATCACTCTCTCCCATCTCGCCCACCCCCCCAACCCCCCAACCCCAGCGTCCGCTGCACAAGTCTCTTCCCTTACATCCTCCCTTTTCATACTTGCGTCTTTCGACCCCCTGAGCTTATACGCTCCTGTCTCTGTCTCTCTGTGTATGCGCGCGCGTGTGTGTGTGTGCTGTTTCGCGTCCAATTACAAGTTCAGCGCCACGCATACGAGCTCGCGGTCCGCGCCTGTGTTTGTGCGTCCGTGTTTGTCTGGGCTGGCTTCTTCTTTACCCCCGTACTCTCTCTCTCTCTCTCTCTCTCTCTCTCCGTTCCACCCCCGCGCGCTCTTTCTCATTTGCCTCTGAGAAACTGAAGATGCGGATAATCAAAATGAATGACGTGCCGTGAGCGCGTGTGTGCAGGATTCTCTCTTCTTTTCCGCCCTTTCGCTTCTCTATTATTTTTCTCTCCGTTTTTTTTATCCAAAACTTTGTAATTGTCGTGAGGGGAATCGCTGTAGAGATATGTATATGAAAGGTATATGTTAGGGACACGGGGCAGTCGAATATGCTGATAATGGCCGACTGTTTTCATGGTCAAGGCTTATTCTGAAAAACACTTTTATATATGCTAGAATTTGATTTGTATGGAAAAGAATCTTGCGTGTATCCATGAATGTACCGTACTACTTTGGTAATCTTTGATTATTGAAATCCGCGACTGTAACGTACGGCGAAAAGTATTCGTTTTAGAAATCTGTGATTGAGGATTGTTTCAATTGAGCGTGTTTTTAATGACTTTTGTGATTTGCTAGATTATCGTAAAATTCAAACATTTGAATAGGCAAAGTGTCGATTTCTATACTTCCTTGTATTTTTAATGCTGTTACAACTGGTATGATGGTTTTAAGCACATATAGGTACATTTCTGCTTATGAAAGAAAGGTTTTTAATTTGAATTTATTCAAAATTTGTATGGTTTTTACTTCTCAACAATCAAGATTATATTTAAATATTAATATGTCGATACTCTATAAAATGAATAATTGATATGATTAGATGTAAATAATAAATGGCTAGCAGATAAAAAGATAATAGCTTGCAGCGAGCAAAAGTAGATGCGCATTTTCAGCATAGTTTCTTTGAACTATTTATTAATATTGAACAATTTCTTAAAATCGGGACATTTATATTATATGATAGTTATTTTTACTGTGGTCATATACAATCCGGGCTCGAAACAATATTCCACCAATACATCATTTGAATGAAAATATTTAAACAAAGTAATCATCATATCAAAAGCGAATATATAGCGGTATAAAAAAAGATTCCCTCGGAAAGCGCATCCACGATATTCAACCGATATCCCGAAAGTTCCAACAGGCCTAAAATCTCACAGACGCATCGCCGATCACAGATTCTCGCTATAACGCAGTGTAGCTCAACAAGAAGAATCAGGCGGAAGGAGCGCTTAAACATCGCAAATCTCGCGTCAAAGTCTCGGAAGTGCATCGGGCCGCGCAGCTTTCCTTCCATCGATCGCACCGATCGGCATCTACCTACCGCGCCTCGTTAACCGATCTCCGCGGTAAAAATAAATCGCATCCCGGCCCAAAACAAAAGCACAAGTATCCACCGAAAAAAAAAAGAAAAAGAAACGCATCAACGGCAGCCTCACACGCGACCGCATATAGAGGTTAGCTCGGCCCTGTATAAGCCACACCAACAGCGGACAAATTAAAAGCATTCTCGCGGTCCACAAAGGGGGACAGTTCACACACACACACAGGCACACACAGCCTCTCTTTCATTCCCGTCCGCGTGTGCAGAGCAGCAGCAGCAGCAGTGGCCGGTAATGCAGTGCCGCGCGCGGGGGAGGAGAGCGAGAAGCTAACAAGCATAATGTTCATTAAACTGCCAAGGTCGGGCCTGGGCCGACTTATATGCGGATGTGACTGAATAGGGCTCGCGGAGGAGGAAGCAGACGAGACGAGATGAGAGAGAGAGAGAGAGAGAGAGAGAGAGAGAGAGAGAGTAGCGCGTACGTGCTCGCCCCGTAAAGGGACATATTATTACGTTATGCCAGTTCGTTAGCCAGACAGTAATTACCCCGACGTGAGCGTCGACCGTTTCTCTCTCTCTCTCTCGCTCTCGCTCTCTCCTCACTTATATATACTCGGCAGGCCACAGACAGAGAGCTGCTATAGCTTCGTCTCAGGCGCGTGTCGCTGCTGTATACTGTATACTGTATATATATATATATATATACAGTCCGCCCATGTAGGAAAGTTAATGCCTGCGCGTCTCTTTCCATTAAAGCTTTGAGCGCACGCGCGCTCGCTCGCACGACGACCGGCGCAGCTTTATCTTTATTTCTTACCCTTCGCAGAAACAATCAGCTGACTATTACGTATACCCTCTGCCCTCTGCCCGGCCTATACCTCATATCGAACGGCTTATAGGGACTTTGCCGCGTCGAGTCATGGTGTGCGGCTAACGAAATTTGTAGGCTCTTCTAAGTCGAGCGTGTTGGTTGAACGAGCGATCTATATGCGATGCCTCTATCTCGTCAGTATAAATGGTACGAGTTTTATATATAGGGAATTACAGCGAAATTTCGTAATGCAAATTAATTACACTGCCATAGGTATACTTAATGATTAATTTATTGCGGATAAATAATTGAATGTAGCATCAGTTATAAATTGTCATTTCTCAGAAATTAACGAGTCGTTTTTGTGTAATAATTGCGAAGAGGCCAGGAAAGAAAATGCAAAGGTCGCAAAAACGCGCGGCCGAGTCAACTGACCACTCCAACGACAAGTAAAGAGAGAGAAAGAGAGAGAAAGAGAGAGAGAGATATTTATAATTTTGACGAACACGAGAAGGGCACACGGCCAATACACCTATACACAAGGCACAGACGTGCACAGGGAAACATCCTTTTAATGAGCCTGGCCGCGTAAGTATATATATATACATACAACTGGGCAAGGATCCACGAACGCTTTAGGGAAGAAAGCGAGACTATATATATACGCGCAGAGAAGCGAAAGAGAAAGAAGAAGAAAAAAGGAAGAGGAGGAAGATGTAGGGGACGGACGTCGCGCGCGCGCGCGAGAGAGAGAGAGAGAGAGAGAGAGAACAAAGCAAGTAAAGGAATTTCCGCGCCGTATAGCCCAGCAAGTTAGGCGTGTGTGTATATATATATATATACATACGAGCGAGGAAGGAAGATTATACGTGGAAAAAGGGGCAAGTATGGGAGTAGAAGGCGCGCGCAGAGACCGTGTGCCCCTTTAGCCGCTACAAGCCAGCCGGCAGCCGAGGGAATCAGTCCCATGTAAAAGACTTGGCCTCTCTGTACCTTTTTTCGTTGCCGCTGCCGCCCAGGATAACGATGTCCAGTCCTCGGCTCTTTTCTCTCTCTCTATCTTTCTCTCTCCCTTGTTATTCCCCTGGACCATACACGCGGGGGTATTTTTCAAACAATGTCCACCGTTATAATTTGCTTGGATGGCTGCTTCGCATAACCGATATCTATAGATATATATATGTATACATGTATATATACACAAAAATTGTCTGTCTCTCGCGCGCAGTGTGCATGTGGGTGTGTAGGTATAAGGTAACGGGTAGAGAGAGAGAGAGAGAGAGAGAGAGAGAGAGAGAGAGAGAGAGAGGAAGGCGAGCGAGTGGTCGAGTAAGAAAATACCGAGAGGAAAATGGAAAGCTAACGGCCAAGGGGATGCACGAAGGAGGAGGTAGTGGACGTCTTTCTCTCGACTGCTAACTCCCGGAATATCAAGGAGTATTTTCGTTAAATGCACTCGGCTCGCTTACTTCCCCCGAGAGAGAGAGAGAGAGAGAGAGAGAGAGAGCCTATGTAGCCCGGCAGCGATCCACTTCGTCCCTTTCCTTTTTCTCTCTCTTTTTTTTTGCCTTATTTTGGTTCCAGATCCTCCTCACGGTCGTTACGAGATTCGAGGAAACGGACGCATGATGTTTTAATAGCGAAAAACTTTGCATGTTCCACCCGGCTTCTATAAGGATTGTTTTCGGAGATGTGTGTTTTTCTCGTGCGTTTAATTTCCCTTTATGGATGATCGCTTATCTTGGACGATTTTAAAGGAAAACGTTGAGATTCCGCCATGTATGCATCATTGAGATGTGAACGTTCGAAACTCCGGACTCATTCAGATCATTCAGATCCTTTCGTGTATTTCTCATTTCATAAACGTGGCTAATGCTCTATATATATACGTATTTTATACATATAGTTTGCGCAATACTATATAATCAGTTCAATCATCATACATCAAGTAAGATGCAATAAAACTCTGCAGGATCAAGGAATGAAATTCAAAGTTTGTCCATTATTCCAACTTCCGCAAGTATAATCAAGGTGATATATATTCGCGATACGCAGTTTTGTTCTATATACGCGTTGCACAGTACTTCAGCCCAATTAGAATTTCTGAGAAAGCGCGCATCGTACGCACGCACACGCGCGCGAAAACCCGACTATGGAGTTTTTATTTCCCTTACACATCGTGTAAAATAGAAAATAATAACGGTCACGCTTGTATATTATCTCAACGAATTCACATATAATTACGAGCTCGTACTCGACGAATCCGTTCCCCCGATGGCATATACAATCACCGACTGCTATTTTCATTGATACGACACCACTTTCTACCAGCTTTCTATATACGCGCGGACGCTGCAGCGACACAAACCTCGAAAACGTACACGTTCTTTTCTTCCTTTTCTCTTTTTCTTTTTCTATTCTTTTATTTATTCATTCGCACGCAATGTTTATTTTAGAAACGTAAGAACTACTTGGCTACCGCCTTATTTACATGCTCGTAAAACGCTTGCGTAGCGGCACATTTGTGTGTGTGTGTGTGTGTGTGTGTGTGTGTGTGTGTATATATACAGTCTCGTAAAATCTCATATTTGCTTTCGCACCTTCTTCCCAACGACTGCATGTTCGCGTATATATGCATATTGGACAAGATACGACGGTGGGCGAGCGAAATGAAAGTTTTCCTTTTTGGAAGAAAAGGAACAGCTTCTCCTCGGCCCACCGCGATTGCGCGTTAAATAATAATAACTGGCACTTGGAATGTTAATGAGGAAGTGAGAGCTGAGGGTCTCGCCTATAAAGTAAGGGGAAGAGAATGAGGAGGTGGAGGTGAAGGAAGGGTCGCGAAATGGTAGGTGGACACGAAAGCCGCGTACACGTGGAACTGCAGGACGGTATAGGCGGCCAATTAGGCGCACGCTACGCGGCAATACGAAAAACATTAGGCGAGAGAGGCGCAGCGAGAGAGAGAGACCGCGAATAAATCCGTTCTATGCGTCGTTTCTCGAGCCACCCTCCCCTTAACCCCCACAGATCGTTTATTTGATTTCATCGCGAGATTCGACACTTTGACTTGCTGTACTGGATGGAAGGAGTTTTATAAAATTGAAGCAATGTATGATTTTCTGTATACGCGTATAATTACATTATTCTAGGTAGCACCTATTTTACACCATAACAAATAAGAGTATTTTTTGGGCATTTCTTTTGCCCCGGTCTCAACTTATCCCACCAATATAATCGTCAATTAAAAATACACCCACTCGAAAGGAATACGCACGTTATAAATAATACAGGTGTACGCACGCGTGGCTTACGAATTTTCGGCTGCTTTCATTTACGTATACATTTTTTCCCTTCCCTTCGTTTCGCCTTTCCCTCGAACTCATACGCGTGTCGTCGAGCACACAGGGAGAAAGAGAGAGAAAGAGAGAGAGAGAGAGAAAAACCCCCGATGAGCGTATACATATATATACACGTCGGAGTCGCGCGTATAATTATCTTTGTCATGCGATGTAATTGCAGTCTTGAATTATTGATAAGCGTCTGGTGAGCAATTCTAACGTTTCCTTTGCAGTTTCATATGCCGCTCTGTGCAAGAGTGAGAAAGGGAGGGAGTACGGGATGATTTGCGTATACATACGCGCGCGCGTGTGATGGACAATTCGAGATAATATTTATTTCGCGCGCCGCGGAGAAAATTAAATTTTTATCGCGCGTTTTAGTACTTTTTGCCGGTGTGTCTCTGTGCGCGTGTGTGTAACAAGCGGCGTATAGGTGAAATATATTGACTAGGTCGATGAATAATATCTGCGCGGCTATGCCGTTAAAGCACGCGCCGTTGTAACTCAAAATCAATTATTTTCAAGTTAAAAAAGTTCGGTGTTGGTCGACGGGCCGGGTGCCTGGGCAGCGCTAAAACAAAGTTTTATTGTTACCTTTTATTAACGAATTATTACGTGATGTGGGTTTTATGGTAATTTGCAAGCGCGTATACCGTCCCTTGCAGCCCCGATTATTACGTAAATTTTCAATTTAAAGTTAATTTAAATGGAGTTCCAAAGTGAAACTGCGGTATTCGATTTAATAGCGGAAAAATAAGGATCGAAAAATTTTAGAAAAATCCACACATAAGCGTGCTGTATCCTTTTAATTGAAATACGAAGGTCGGAATTGTTAATCAACATTTTAATTCCGTTTTTACACGAGAAGGAGAGTAGTCAAATATAGACAATAATCAGCTCTCCCGTTTCGCCGCGACGGAGAATCGGTGGAAAAATCGCGTCGTGTAACGACACCGGAAACGGGCGTCCGCTTAGTAGCGACATGCCGACGAATCGTTGGAAAAAGCAGTGTGCGCAGGTAAGCGTGGGAAAGGTCTAGCGCGATATACATACGATTGTTTATACATTTGTACCAGGGAATATACGTCGGAACTTAGACAATGACACGTTGCCTCTCCTTCTATTTTCCATCTTCGTGGAGAAATCGCACACATATACACACAGCCAAATTGTCTTTTAGTTTTCGTTCTCCGCGCGTATTCTTTTATTATTTTTATACTGATGCTGTGCTTCTTTGTCGAGGGTTTGTTTGTTTAAACGAGCGTTGTATAAATATATATTGCTATTTCGTCCAATTCTATAAGTTAAGATCAATGGTTAAAGTAGTGGTCATATATAGTAATCATCAGGGATAAGTACTATGCATATGGCTATGCTGGTTAGCGATGGTAGAAAAAAGCTTTGAAATTTAAAAATTAAAAAAAAGTGTGTATTCTATGGAAATTTTGTTTTGATTGAAAACGGACTGAGCTGATATATTCGACGCTTTTTTTTTAATTTTTTGGGTACTTTTATCTTTGTCGTTTCAATACGTAAGAAATATTAGAATTTTTGCTTTTGCAATGAATGTTTGTGAGGTCAATCATTTTGATTACAGTATTTATTTTGATTAAAAATAGTTTTCGAAAAAATGACTATCATGTATATGTTCAGATCATATATATATTTAAGAAAATATACATATGTGCAACATAATTAATGACCTCAATTAGGGTTAGGAGGTTAATAAAGAAATCCGATCGCTTTGCATCGGTGCAGTATTACAAAAAAACACGATTCCAAAATCCGTAAAACAATTACTCGCTGGAGCCATAAACCAGGTCTGTGCAGCGCAGCAAAGCAAATCGAGCGTAAAAAGTGGAGTCGAGAAGCGATTAGGCCTATTATGACCATCCACAGGCTTTTTCTCTCGTCTCGCGAGGAGTAGTAAATATAAAAGGTGAAAAACAAGGAATAAAGCGAGGGAGCTACATGTATATAACATGGCGTTGGATGAAGCCGGAGAGCGTGTCCGAATTGGGCCGAAAGTCCGTAACAGAGCACAGGTCCGCATAATAAAAGTGGGAGAGAGCGATCAAACAATCGTTACCGAGACAGCTCCGACGTACTCCCTCTATCTCTCTCTCTCTCTCTCTCTCTCTCTCTCTCTCTCTCTCTACCTCTCTCTCGCTCGGCTAGCAGAGGGTTCGCACCGCGTCCCTCGGGGTAGCAGCTAAGGGGTTGTTAGCTGACCGTGTAACAGGCCTCAGCGGGACCTGTGCCAGAGCTGCTGCCGCCCTTCAGCTATACCACCAGCATATCCTACGTCTCTCTCTCTCTCTCTCTCTCTCTCTCTCTCTGCTGTGTATAGACGAGCAAGCAAGTCCGCCCGTAGGAGCGTTTAGTACCGAATCCCACGTGTCTTTCCATCTCTTCCTCTCTCTCTCTCTCTTGCTCCTGCATCGCTTCTATCGACCGCGCAAATATTTTACTAGTATTAGCGTTGTTCCCTATACCTGTACGATCTATACTCCTCTCTCTCTTTCTCTGGCTTGGCCATGGCCATTCCTATACTTATTCGCAGCGAAGGACTTCATGCTTCGTTGGGAAAGACGTGCAAATATTGGAGATCTTCTCTCCTCGCTTGGCGGGTACCGCGCTGTGTCCCCCTTACGTGTCCCCCCCCCCCCCCCCCCCCGTTCTTCTTGTATGATCTTCTAGATCCATCGGGCCTCGGGTCCGTACAATTATTTGATCATTTCGTCCGACGCGATGAGACGAAAATTTACGTTCCGTCTTGTCCAAACTGCGGGGATGTTATCGTGTTTTTGGGTGGTGCAAGCCGCACTTTCTAAGGATGCCGTCATACGAATAGTAATTTAACATGTAAGAAGAGGCTATTTGAGTATCACGTCCATGTGTATAGCTAAAAGAAGCATCAACGTTCTAATGAAAGTGAAAATTGAAAATAATTTTAAAATACGAAAAACAAGAATATAAAAGAGCCTTTCTTACAGAACAGACTCTCTACTCTTATCGTCCTTATAAAGTTAAAAAGAAAAGTAAACAGCTAACAATCTGTCGGTCGAGCACAAGAATTAAAAGTAAATAAATGCAAAGATGTCGGATGCACGGATGCACGCCTATATTAGACACGTATATACACACTCGTATCGAAAACGCTGTCAAGTATAATATGCTCGCCTAACACACACAGACACACAATGGTATACACGAAACCGCAGGCTCGGTGGCGCGCGCTAGCGTCCTTAAAAGAAGAAGCTGGGCGGGTTATATATACCTACAGGATGCGAATAACAGGAGCCTCGCTGCCTGGATCCGGCCGACGATCCCGCTTCGTTATCTCCTTCCCAGGGGCGACACACGTATACACACACACACACACACATGCAGAGAGACGTGTATCGTCGTATGTGCACACGAGAGGCCCGCTCCTCTCTCTCTATCTCTCTCTCTCGCGCGCGCGCTGGCGCTAACTGGTTATATTTGCGTAGACGTAATGGGGCAAGTTGGACGAGCCGTGAAGGGGCCGAGATGTATCAAAGGGGGTGGGTGGGTGGAAGGAGACGGCGGAGGTGCGGGCGAAGATATGCCGCTATAAAATTAGTTCAATAAAGGAACACCCACGGCCCTGCGCCGCCCTAACGATATACGCCGCGCGCGCTGCCGCCGCCGACGCTGCCGGGCTCCGACCTCTGTGCGGCGCGCGCGCGCGCGTTCAACCTCGCGACGAGAGGGGAATACCGAATATCTCTCATCTGTCTGTCTGTGTATGTATCTGCGCGTCTGTGTGTGTCTCTGGATGTGTGAGTCGTGGAGGATTTTCCTCTTGCGGTACAGGATCATTGTGCACGAGAGCTCCTTTATATTACATACATATATACGTGTAAACCGAGGAACCGAATCTTCCTGTTTTTCGAATACAACTTGATTTTTGGTTGTTTTCAGGCTGGTTTTTCTGTTAGGAATGATCGTCTTTGATAAGTTGATGGCTTGAAAAGTCGATTTGGTAGGATTAAAGCTGTGCTGTACGTTGCGAAGAGAGTGATTTTTAAATAATATATCTGTGACTGAGGGGCTCCGTTAATGGATTTTGAAAGGAAGCGGTGCACCCATATATTATTGTTAGTGTATACGGAAGTGGATTGCACTGATCGGGATTGGAGGTCAAAGTTTAGAATGACAGAGCTGGCGACAGTAATACAGGCGTGAAAAAGTTTACCGTGTTCAATTCGATGCTAATTCAAATGCTAACGAAGGAGATTTATCATATTTGACTGTGAACAATGATGCTTAATTTAAAACATTCAAGTATCGTCTTACATTTTCAACTGGTGTACTCAACTCTCAGGTCTATCATCTGGACTTTGTATGCGGGATTCCTGACGTAATAACTCACCAGAAGCACAAGCTTTAAATCGAACGTTTATTATTATTACATATAGTTATCATAATCATAAGATCGTACGGAGACATTATTCTTCGTAAAGAATTTCCAAGCGGTGCTACGTTAAATAAAACAACTCCTTTTAAAGTTATATTTAGCTTTAATAGACGTGGATTTTTTAATAAAAAGGAACTGTGCTTACATTGTGCAATCCAGACGTTCCATCCTCACGCATCTATTACATATAGCAAGACGAACACTCATATACCAAACGCATACGAAATTAATTCGCAAGCTCGCTACACTCGCGCGCTCATCGGTCCCCGCGTATATATAATTAGTGTCCTGCGCATAAATGCCTCGTATATATAGTCACGCATGCATGCATATATACGAGAAGTATTTAAATGTCTCGCGCACTAGTAATTTTCAATACGCGTGCGCAACTTCACCGCAGGCGCCACGAAGAGGAGAGAGCGAGAGAGAAAGAGAGACAGAGATATGTATACAGAGGGACTTGTTAAGCCCGAATATATCATACGCACACACACACCCACACAAGTATCCCTCTAACGAGCGTCTTAATGAGAGAGAGAGAGAGAGAGAGAGAGAGAGAGAGGGATGTCCTTGTTTCGCGGCTGTGCGAGGAGATCCCCTTCTTTAGCGCGGATTTTACTAATAAACCTCGGGCGATGAGACGCGCGAGCGGGGGCAGCAAGAGAGAGAGAGAGAGGCTCTCCGGTCTAATGACGCGCCGACGACTCTATGTATACATCCCTCTTTTCCAGCGGCAGCTGTATATGTATGCGGCAATTGCCGAAAATGAGGGTACGCGCGTGTCTGTGTGTGTGTCTGTGTGTAGCTGGGCGCAGGAAAGTCAAGCGTTGAATATGTAGCTAAGCGCGGGGCCGCGCGACACCTACTACACCTACTGCATCGACTATGCACGGCTCCGTCCTTTCCTTTGCGCGCGCGCAAACCCCTTTTTTCTTTCCTTCTTTCTTTTTTTCTCTTCCCGTGTTCAATTTGCACGTGATTGCATCCGCGCGCGCGACCCGTTAATTGTTGCTTCTCGCGCTTTTGCCGAGTCCCGTGCGCCTATGGTGCGGTGTTTTAGAGAAATTAATCAGAGGCTGTTGCTGCTGCTGCCGCGAGAGTTCAAACTTTTTAGCTGTTTTTTAATGATGGCTGGGTCATCGGAATTGTTGTTGAGATGGCGGCGGGGATCGATTTTTATTTCAAATTCGTTCGATTGTATATATTCGTAACTAAACGTAATTGTTTTATACAAGTCACTGGGTAATATGAATTGTCAATATTTCTTCCAGTCGTTTGTTAATATTAAATCTGTGTAGCGATAAATATTGAAATATATTCTTTTATTTAAAGATAGTGAAATTCGTAGCTTGCAATTAAATATAAACGCTCATTTGTAAGCGCAACATTAGTTTCAGATAAAATGATTTTTATAGTGTTCACAGAATTAACGTGATTATTATATCAGGCGGTTTAATAATAATAACATAAATTTTTTATGAGCATTAAACTTTTAAGCTGCTTCTCATTAACTGAAAAGCCATTGAAAAATATCATATTAAGCATGAGCTCAATATGAATGGTAATGATTTATAAAATTTATACCTATCAAATATTAAAATTACGAGCTTATGTAAGTGACTATATTTTAACGACTCTTATTTAATTTCTGTATAAAAATGCAATTAATTGTACGTATAAGATGAACTGCTGCTTGTAAATTATTCATTAATTGAATCTAGTTTAATTTTCTTATGTAAGGAGCTCAGTAATCTCGTTACCATATAACATTTGCAATATTCAAGCCATTAAGTTTGCACATATAGTCAATAAATTTGGAATCTTTTTCTGAATCTATTTTAATTCTTGTATACATAAAATATACCTAATTAAATATATATTTAAAGGAGTATATATGTATTTTAAAATCAATTGTACTACCCTATAAACCATAAAGAGTAACTATCATAATTAAAAAACATAATATTACTCTGTTAAAGCAAAATCGAGCCAATCTTTGTACAAGACAACTTCAGATTTATATAGACAAAATGTCTCTCATCTTATCATCTGTTAACACAATTATCAATATCATGAAAAGTACCTAAGTATCCCCGCACATTTTTCCTTCTTATACCACCGTTCTCATACCTCCCAATCCGAAAATCTCGCATTACGCGCTCCACCTCCCACGATCGATCGGTTCAGATATGCGATCGCCTCGATCTTTCCCCGATCGCTCGATATATATGTATATATCAGTCAGAAGAGCTCGAGACTCATCAAAGGCCCTTTAGGGCTCAATATTCCCTCGGTCTCGATTCTTATATTTAAATTTTCGGCATCGGCGCTCGCCAGTAGGACATATAGAGCTCGCGGCTTTGTGATCGCGATCGCTATACTACCGGTTGCGCGCGCATCGGTAATTCGGCGGCGTCGGTCGCTGCCGGATCACCTGTTCATTCCGTATGCAGATTACGTCTCGTTACGCCCGAGCATATAAAGACAATCAAACGCCGCGCTCGCGGAAGTTGATTGCAGAGAGGCGCGCGCGTATATAGCTCTCCGCATGCTCGCAGAGTCCTCCTGCAGCTGCAGCCACGCTATATAGTCGTGTGCGGCTATTCGACGCAGTGCGTAGGATCCGCGCGTGTACGTGTGCGTGTGTGCGGCTAACGATTAGTCGGCCCCCGTTTGGCATTTGGATTCTGCTGGATTTAGGAACCGGTTAACTTTGCATCTCTCTCTCTCTCTCTCTCTCTCACTCTGCGGATGTGCGAGATATTCGGGGACCGCTTCGAGATGAGTTTGAGCGATTCTTTTGTCAAGCCTTGGCTTTTCGATCGGAAGGTAGATAAAACGAGCGAGGATATCTTTTCGCGGTGGTGGGTTGCGCCGTTTAATTGGAATATATTTAGCTTTCTTTGTGAGATGAGAATGTAAATGCCACTAAAGCTTCAAGTTTATTACAACGTGTTTCATAGAATAGAAGCGGGTTTTCATAAGAGCAAATAGTAAGTTATTAAATGGTAGAGTTTGAGGTGTTGCTTTTAATGTTATAATACTTGTAAACTGCTTGAAGTATACAGAAGTCATTTTCAGACTAGAAATTGCGGCTATAAACTTGAAGAAAGTGGAAATAGTTGATCTCTAAGATTGCCTATTGACCATGATTTCTTTTAAAAATGCTTTGAACTAATTTCATCTAGCAAGCTGTTTACGGTTATCTCGTTAAAAAGATGCATGGACGAGCTCTGTACGATTATATCAAGAAGAAAGCATTAAAAACAGAAAAATGTAGATTTTTTTGTGGATGTCTGGTTAATTTAGGAATAGCTCAACCAACTCTTTCATTATCAGGTAGCGATTTCATTTATATCCAAAACTAACACTGTAACGATTAAAGAGTCAACCGTTAGGCCATTAATTAAATTGGCTGATTTTAAAATTTCGATGTACTACAGAACTTTACCGATAGTTATAATTTTTCTCGAATCGAATATCTAAATGCTATGCCGTAGTTTACCTCTCCTCCTTCACTTTTCATACTTTCATTTAATAACTCGATGTGTCAATTTTTCACGCTATCGCATAATTACAGCCGTGCGCGGACCGAAATCATACGCTGCGAGGTAGCAATCACGTTTCTTAGAATATATGAATTCCTTAATGAGAGCCTGTAACGAATAAATGCAGTTTATTCGAATGCACAAAATTAACTCTTATCGCACATATTCGTCAACACGTAAATTACACGTTGTCATAATCTACTGTGTTTATTTCAATTTCGCGTAATTTAACATCACTTTTGTCTATCGCTCCATCGCTTCGCGACAGAAAAAAGAAGTATAAATAACTTGATAAATACAGATCAAGAATCTTGTACCTGAGATTTAATAACAAGTCGTCTTTGTGATAGCTGACTGACAAACGGGCTCCTGTATAATGTGTTGTGCGTGATTAGTGATGGTACGATAATACAGTGAAAGTGATTGACATTTCTTCACGTGCTATCTTTTAGTAGATTCTGTTATTTGATCTCGAGATAAACTCTTTTTATTTTTACTGAAATTGGCAGAAATGAGGTACCTCTTTGAAAATGTAGAAAATTTGGATGCTCTAAACAATTAATCACCATAATGGATGGATTGTAAATAAAAGCTTGTCATTACAGAAAAAGATGTTATTTATATATGATAAAAGTATGAAATTAATTGATTAAAAAAATTTTTATCATAAATTATCGAACTGTCAATTTAATAAAATTAGGTCATTGAAAGTTGACTATTATAAAAACGTACTTTTTAATATGAAATAAAAACACATACTGTGAGCACTTATATTGATTAGAAATTTTCACAATTAATACTTATTTGGTGAAGGATCCTTATACATTATATATTCTGGGACTTAAATTGAAAGCAGTACAGTTCTCGCTTGATTGCATCAGTCATTTAAACAGCCTACTTTTTGTGATTTAAGAGACGCCACATAAACATAGTATTTCCATAAATAACAATAAAGAGAAAAGGCTAAGTATACTTCAATCAGTAGCTTTTCATGAGCATCACTGAAATAAGTAATAAAAATGAATTCCAATGGAAAGTTTAAAATCTTACTAGACTGGCAAAAGTTTGTAATTATGGTGTATCGGTAACATTGAAAGATTCATAAAAAAGATTCGTATTTTAGTACAACAGTTTTGCAATTTAATTAAAAGAAAATTTAAACATAAAATTACGCAATCATGGACTTGAAATCTTCACACTATTTTATCAAATGAGTTTCAATTAACTATGGTTTTATTACTGTGGAACCAGCTGACAGATTGAAAATGACCTGTCTATGGCGTAGATGTCACTGTTACCATGACTAGCAATAAATTGAGCGATATTTGTAATTGTCGAATTTTTTTTCAATTTCGTCCCTCACACTAAGGTATACATATCCCGATTACTGTGCTTTGATCGGTTACTGTATCCTGTCCTTTTACATGGGATACAGTAAATGAATTATTAGAATCTTATGGTAAGCAGACGATATCCAGTAATAGAAGTATAAATTTTTTTTGTATTGTATTTGATTTTTATAAAAGATATATAGAAGAACTATTTAGAAAATACATTAGAATTAATGAAAATATATATAAAAGTATTGAAAATTGAAGAAAAATTAGTGCAGCTTAACAAAATTTAGAGGTTGTCTGTTTAATGGTCACGAATAACCGTGGCATGTGGCCTATTTTTACTTTATGAATCTTTTTATTTTTTAATAAAAATGGCCTTGTCTCCTTAATCTTTAATCAATTTTTATCAATATTTTCTTTTGCACACTAATTGACCACCGAAGCTATATTTCATTCATAAACTAACTACAATCGTATTGCTAAAAAAATTTGCAAGATAAATTGAAATTGTTTAAAAAGAGTACACGCATCCCGTTAGTAGAATGAAATGCAACGATAATATAGGAAAAGAAGGAATAGCTAGAAAAGAGAACAGGTATAACATATATATATATATATAAGGCCCCGTTTTTCACACGAATCTTGTCGTGCATCAGCGGCAAAAGGTAGACACCGGCCGACAAAGATTAAGAAGAACTTTAAGAAGAAGAAGAAGAAGAGCGAAGAGAGAAAGAGAGAGAGGGAAGGTCGAGCTGAGAGCGATGGTAGATAGTAGAACGACGGCCGAATGGCAATGCGAGTCTGGTGTGTGCACACGGCACGTTTAACGACACATACAGCAGCAGCAGCAGCAGCAGCAGCAGCGACGAACGAACGTATAACCCGATAACAGCCATTAGAAAGCGCTCTGCACGCGGCTCCTGCACCCCGAGTAATACCTCGCTTCCTCCATCTACCTATATATATATATATACACACGCTTCTTCTTGGGCGGGAGAGAAGAGCTGCGCAGAGCGAATAAAGCCAAGAGAGAGAGAGAGAGAGAGAGAGAGAGGGAGAGGAAAGTTGATTAGCGTACGACCTGAATGATTTATGAGCGGCTGATAGACAGCGAGAGACGCCGCAGCCGCCGCCGCGAGTACGAAAAATAAAAGCGCGCGACGTATGGCACACTCAGCGGGAAAGTTAACGATATGCGCGTTGTCTCGCCGTCGTGCGAGTACAGGCAAAGGTGCCAAGAAGAACACCGCGAGTGATCCGTATTAGCGCCTGATTCGGGACGCGGCTGCGGAAAGAAACGAGCTTCTCTCGTGTACATATGTGTATTGCCGCTGCGGAATATTACGGTTCCTGACGTCTTTACGACGAAAAGCTGCGATTTAACGCGCGCGACACACATTGCGCGATGCGCTGCTATATTCCAGTATAGCTGGAAGATTTTTTCCTGACCTTGTCAGTCGGCTAAATATATGTATATTGTTACGTTCTTGGTATACGAGCGTAGATTGAGTTATGATATGTAGTGGGGGGATTATAGTGACCCATCATAGTTTTTTTTTTTTGGGGGGGGGGACAAGTTGCGATGGTACAAAAAAGGCTTATAAAATTAGAGTCTTTAGAACCTTGGAATTTGATATTTCTATAGTTTGACGTGTTACACGCACAGATTAAAGTGCGTGAAACAGCATGAAAAGCATACTGATTGGCATTTAAGTAGATATATGCTAAATATAGCAAGACGAGTCCTATGATGGATTGCTTATTATGTACGCACTGCAGAAAAAAAATGCTCAGCTTGTACGACTTTTTGAACGATATCATTGTGGAGAAAGTCAAACGTTATTTTTTTTTTATATACTGATAAGAAGTGCTACGCGATTTATTATACTCTACTTGCAGTTAATTTTTGTCATTGATACCAATCATCGGTTATAGGTTGATTACTCGGGACCCCTCATGGGAGAAAATAGTGCGCGAGATCGCAAGTGAAAATCTCTCGAGTCTTATCAAGAAGGTCGAAAAAAAAAAAAGAAAAGAAAAGAGCTAATGAGCGAAACTTTACTGCTAGTATATTTTCCACCTAATCTATTTCTAAAGGATGTCCTCTCGCATACAGACGTCATTACACGCGAGATAAGAATCTGATAAGGCCGGTAAAAGTCGAGCGTGCGTCTATATCCAGTCGTCGCCAAGGCCTTATCGCATTACGCTCTAACAAAAAAAAAAGCTAATCCAGCTCTCCTTTCACCTCGCGGACATCGATTAAAACAAAAACGTGAAATATATACAAGCCGGGCGCGAATGCACGTATTCTCGCAACAAAAGCTAAAAGAGCTCTAATCATTATCGAATTCCGCGCAATGGAAAATGTGTCGCGCGAGTACGCGGTCGATTAAACCGATCCTCTCGCTCGCGGCCGATTCAGTGCGCGTTCGTAATTACCCGGACGGCGCCTAGTAAAGTGGCAATATATAGCTGTATGATGGGCGAGGCGGGGATAGAAGTGAAAAAGCCAAGATACGACGGTGATGGATATATTATGCTCGATATCGTGCGTTCGGTGTTGGGATCGTTGGGCTAGTCGGCTATAAGTGTTCACTAATCGCTCGCTCGCGAGATCGCGGTTGGGAGATTATAGTCCCGGAAAAGTGCGGAATGACTCTGACCCTTTACATGGATTCGTTGAGACTGTATATGCAGTTCCTAGGGTTTGAATATGCAGTAGAAATTCTAATTGTCAACGGCCATTTTAATTATAATTACCTCGTACGAAAATTTATCATTAATTATTACCATTTAAATAAGGACTTTATTATGTTAGATTCGTTCGCTCACAATACACACATCTATCAACGACCTTAATTATTTATCTACTGTTAACAAATCTGTTGCGATAACTTTATTAAAACTAAGAGTATGTATATAATAAACCGACGGAGTTTTTGTTAATTTCGTTAGTTAACGAAACAGAGTTAAGCCCTGCGCTAATTATTACTTCTTTCGGGCAAAGCCTGTAGCCACCGCAAAAGTTTAAGCTGTCCCCTTTGAAGTATATCTGAATTTGATATTTCATTATCCCTGCTAATGACAATCGAGTTAGCTCTCTCTACGCTCGTGGAGCTGCCTTTCCCCCTTTTATTGTCGTTTTTTTTTTCTTTTTCATCTCACGAGCCCCGGTGGAAGAGACTAGGGAAAGAATGAATTCGTGTACAAGGGGTGAGCCTTGCGTTGAACTGCGGGGGTAAGATTCGCACGGTGAATACTTAAACAACTGGGAGAAGGATACGGATGTGAGACTGCTACATCGCGATGGAATTTATGTTGATTGTTGTCCGATTGTGCGGTGCGCCGGAGAAACTGCTGATGTAACGAAAGTTATCGTTTCGTCGTGTCTTCGCTTTAGTCGCTGGACCGCATAACCTAAAAATCTCTGATTACATTTGCATCCTTGATTAATGCGATTGTGATCGTAATCCAGTGTGTATATTTAATCCTTTACAGAATAACACGATAATTCGCTTTTTTACAACCTTTTTTTTTATATTTCAATTTTTAATTCCGCATATCTTTACTATAAACGCGAAGCAATCGAAACCCCGTTATATTCATTAAATTTATTTTTATAAATTGCGGTAATATTTTTATAAAGCATTTATGAGATTTCATTTAAAATGAAATTATACCTAATATATGACTTCTCGTCAATTAATAAGATTACAAAAGTTAAATGTGATCTAACTCGCGTTATAAATTTTGAGTAATAGTCCCGTTATATTCACTTCGGTATAAAATAAATACACGCCATTTATTTTATACCGATCATTTTCATATTTAAAACGGTGCACTTGAATCAATTCTAATTTATGGTTATATCAACCGCTAAAAAGATTATATATCCTACGCATTTAGCATTTTCTAAGATATTAAAATAATTTAAGCTCAACAGCGCAGCCTCTCTCTTTTTCACAAGTTTTTTCGCAACGCGAAGAAGAAGTAATATTTTGCAAACGTCGAAATATACATAAAGAGAGCCGTGCGGCGAAATCGTCGCGAGTCCAAAAAGACGAGACGACGGGTGAAATCTGCAAAAGCCTCGCGGTCCGCCTCCTTTACAGCCGCTATACATTGCGCGCCACGGCGCGGAAAGAGCAAGAGCAAAGAAGAGATAGCGAGAGAGAGAGAGAGAGAGAGAGTGAGAGAGGGACGAATCTCTCGTCGGAAGCTGCTGCTGCTTCACTGTCCCGCAGCGCACGTCATCAAGGGGTTAATTTAATCAAATGCGACGGGTGCGGGGAGGCAGGGAGACAGAGAGAGAGAGAGAGAGAGAGAGAGAAAGAGAGAGAGGGGCTTTTGTTTTAAGTACCGTTAACGAGTGTTTATTTTAAAATCCTCCGGGCTAATTGACCGCAAGCTCCTTCGCTGTACGCCGCAGCCGCTGCTGAGCTGCGGTCCTCTGTACTGACCTACACGCACGCATACACCGACACTCCACACACACACACACACACACACACACACAGAGACATATACGTGGTCAGGAAAAATAAATAAACGAGGGCACAAATGACCGGCGTGCCAGACGCTTATTTAATAATGCCGCCCCGCTGCTCTCGTGTGTCCCTCTACATGTGTGTGTGTGTCTGTGTCTGTGTGCGAGGGAGAACATGGCGCTAAACCGTGTGTAGACTCAGAGGCTGTGTGTGTGAGAACGCGACCTTAATCCTATTACAGCTGGTGCTGTCGCTGCTGCTCTCGTCACGGCGGCTACTCCTTTCTTATATATGCATCGCTTATCCATTGGGACGAGGAAGCTGTACGAGATTTTTCTCGCTTCCGCACCAGCCGAGCTTTTTTGTCTATGCGACTGACCGAAGTGGCCGCCGTGCGATAGCCGCCGATAATCAGACCATTAAACAAATTTTTTTGTTTCTGGGGCTGTAACGATGCAGGTGTTCCGTACGCTTATATTTGCTAACGATTAAACAACGGTCTTTTTTTTTTGTACAGCTTCTTTAGCACGATTGCGATAAGCAATAATTTTTTAGTAAAATAGATCGTTGATATTTTCTATAGGTTCAAATTGCTATGTAAATCGTTTGAAACGACATGACAGTGCGTATTAACAGTGCGCGGATGTTAGCAATTCAGAAATATATTATTTCTTCAAAATATTATTTTGGGGACAGTGGACCATGCTAGACGGACGAAGAGTGTCGCGCGAGTTGCTATGATAACTGTAACACACGTCTCAGTTACGGGAATTTCGATGAGCCTTGAACTTACTCGAATCGTCTTAAATTATGCAGCTTCGCGCGAGCATATCTTAATATGAAACGTTCGAGTACCTTTTACTTTCTATTTTGATTCGATGTTGATATAACGTTTGCGCGTCAGAGAAAACTGACAAAGATTTGCGATCTATGATGTTTGCATGGTATTTGTACTTTTAAATTTCTAATCAACCAGCATACTCTATGAAAAACATTTTCGTTTCAGATTTCAAGTCTCGTTATTGCTTGTCCAGTGTAACTTAATTTCTAAGTTACTGTTATATTAATTTCTATTTACACTTGCAATCGATTGCGAGGCTTTCACTTTCATTTTGTCTTTGAAAGTCTCTTTCATTCTAAATTAATGGTTACAATGACTCAATTAATGTTTCGATAAAATGCAATATTAATTTTCGTATTATTGCAATCAAATCTGCTTGTAAAATAATTATAAGGAATATCTGTTCAAATTTATTAAGCAATATTCTGTTTATTTAGTGACGAGTGAAACCAGTCAACTCAACTTGCTTCCTTTTCTCTAAATAAACGGAATTACTAAATTTTTAAGTCTCTTGTCATTTTATGGAGGAAATTGAACGTTCTGCTTAAACACAGTTTTCAATTCAATTTTTTCGTGAATTATCGCGTTTCGTTCTTATGCAATAGATGCATATATTATTGATGATCTTCCGACTGATCGGTTTTCGCCGATTTATCACGCCCCTGTTTTAATTAATCGGTTAACTTGCTCGCAGCTAGCGCATTTCGATCGTCTCGTTTTTTTACCAATCAACTCGCTATATAATGTACTATCTTTTTTGATAGGAAATACATATCGGCGATGATGTAGTTTTCAAAGATAACTTTCGGGAGGTCTTTTTTTGGAAAGCGGATAATTAGGCCGGTTATTCCGATGGGTATATATGCAGGGACAGATTATGCACCGTATTTGGATTTTTTTTCTTCAAATCGCAACGGTTCACAAAGAAGGAACTATACCGCCTTTTTTACTTCGCTCCACCAATGTCGACTTTCACTGAAATTTCTAGGAATGTGCACACTAGAAAGCCACTTTATCGCTGGTTGAAATCTTATGGGTTGACACGCTTCGAGGTGGAGTTCTCGTTCTTTTTTTTCTCATTCCGATCGTCAAATTATACGTAAAACATGATTTTTTGATCACCTTCAAAGTTTTAAAAAAAAATTTTGCGTAACTCGTATTATTGACGCTGTTTGTGTGAATTCTTGCAGATTTCGAACGTTTATCAAAGAAATATAAAATATTTTCAATTACTATTTTTATCCGTCACCATACATATACCACCTATCGATACTTTTCACGATTTCAGTCCAGTCAATATTATAGTGATTAGATACAGTGATGTATTTTCACCTCTAGAAGCGATGTGCGCGACGCAAATGAAGAGCAAAACTCGACATGCGGAGCTGAGAAAGTTCCCAGCACGTCAAACGCAATCACGGAGGTTCACTGTGCCAGTAGAACGAGTCCAAAACCATCAGACGCCTCGGCGTCATTGATTTGTACTAGTCACATCGTGTCCACATGAATCAGTGTCATTTATGCCCAGTGTACACAAGCTGAATACATAGTCCATATAATACAAGATTTATACACGAGGTCGAAATTATGTAGAGTGTGTACACGGCGTTTTGGCTGCTTTTATTCTGGACAAGCGCGCCGCTAACTTGATATGCCCGTAATGGCGATAGCTTTCGCTTCATAGTTCCAGTTTCATAATTTCTTCGTCGAAAGATCAATCTCAGCCAAAGTGTTTCTGCATTTATTTTTGGCTCAGCTCTTAACTTCATGGGCGTTTGTATCCGTTGTAATTAATGGATTGTTTAGGAGCACGCTGTACCTATAGGAATGAAGTTCAAGATTAATTTTCATACCTGCTCATTGAGTTGATTGCAATAGCTGAAAAAGTATTGGTCCAATACTTTCACTGGAGCATGAAAAATTTGTCGGCACGAAATTTCTCTGGATAATTGATTTTCATTTGGGCTCGACGAAATAATAAAAGTGCTATAACATGATAAATTCCACGCCGATGTTGATTGGAAAATTTTTAATTTATTACTTTATTTAGGTACGAAATCGGCTACTGGGAATAAAACTGATGGGTTAGAAATATTACCGTGTGTTCGCGTATTTATCAGAAAGCATGAAAAGCCACTTATGGAAATAAAAAGAGCCGTTTTCCAAATGAATAAAAGATAAGTTTCTACTTTTATTACAGCATTATTCATACATATTCTAATTTCAAATAAAAGTGTTTATCAATCACGCGTGACAACCCAAAGTACGAGACACGCAAAATGGAATGAGAGAATTTTAATAATAAAGAGAATAATTACGTTCGAGAAAATTAGCGGCATCATAAAATTTCAGAAGAAAGGTATTATTTAAATATTTATGAGCTTTCAAACATTGAAAGCATTCGTTACATTTGCATTGTGAGCAGTTCCATGTTTGCGTTTTAAAAATAACAATTCCATATACGTTTTATTTAATTCCATTTAATAAGCTGCTAAAAAAAAAGTAGATGTAAATTAAAAATGGACTAGAGACATTTAGCAGAGTAATCATTGCACACAAGAAATTCAATGCGCACATTAACTCAAAAACTAAACTATAACCTTTCAGTTCGGTTGTAACGAACCCGCGCCAGTCACATTCTAAAATCTAAAAACAGATACAATTTTCACCGGCGAGCATTATGCATATGCAAGTCTTTTAAAATTCCATCAGCACAGCGTCCACGATTTCCCACAACTCATTCGGCAAATAACAAGCATCTCGCTTCGGTCGCGTGCACATAATACGACGGGCAACTTAAAATTCTCGTAAGCTCCGCCGCGACTTTCAAAAAAAAAAGATCTCCGTAAAAAATTCGTTATGGCGCGGAGAGCAGAGATGTCCTCATCCCAAAGGCAAAAGGTCGGAAAGAAAATGCTTCGGTCCCGCTTCGTCATAATGCATACACACGAGAGTTTTTCTCTTCTTTCTCTCTCTCTCTCTCTCTCTCTTTCTAGGTATACACGTCGTTCATTTTCAATGCCAACGTCCTGTAGACGCAACGTCACGTTGTCCATATACGTGTACTCCACGCATAACACCGGTTTACTAGTACCGCGCGTACATGTGCACGTATAGACGCTACGGTATGGGGAAAGAGAGAGAGAGAGAGAGAGAGAGAGAGAGAAAATCGGTATACGGTAGAGGAGGAGGGGGGAAGGATAGACCAGGTAAGAGTCGCGCGAGTAGTGGAAGAAAGCGCAAGAGAGATAGAGACAAGGTGGCGAGCAGTTATAAAGGGGATCCTGTTTCCTCGCGATTCTCAGTTTGTTATGCATTTCACGTGGCCGTCACACGCCCAGAGAACTGGGCCAACGTTACTGCCGTCGTCGTCGTCGTCCTCGTCGTCGTCGTCGTCGTCGTCGTCATTAACCACCTGAACATCGACAGCCTCAACATGAGGATATGCCTTCGACCGAGTGTAATAAAATCCTATGGATATTATTGTTGATTTAGTTCACGATCCTTGTTTCCTTACTTAAATTTAGTGCTGTGATTTTTGTTTACACGAGTGTTAATAAGAAGCATGAGGATGTCAACTATTTTTGATTTTCGTTTTTTCCAGCTTCAGTGCTTCCTGATACTCCTTGTATTTAGTGGCACGACAGAATGCATCTTTTTTCAGTTGTGAGTATTATTTAAATTATATATTCTTTCACTATAGGCATTAGATGGTTCTTATTATAACATTCCTTTTTATTTAAATTTATGTATACGGTCGTAGAAGTTGTGATTTTTAACAATTAAATATATCGATTAATTATTTCAAACGTGTCGAAGTGGAGACATAATAAAAATATAATATTCAAAATAAATCTAACGTAATAAAAACTGAAAAAAAAGAAGAGTTTTTAGATTATTCTCATGGTAAAATGAATGACTAAAGATATGTAACTCACGGGAAAAAATCGCAAGCAGAATTTACTGAACGGCAAAGCATAATTTACCTAAAAACTCATTCTGAACGTTTCAAAGAAGGTCTACTTAACTACCATAGAGAGCCTACCGTTTATACCTCTTAAGAGAATCTAATTAGTTCGGTGAATTATGCTTGAGTGATCAGGTTTATTAAATTAGATACATGAACGCTTGAATGAGCTTCTATTTTGCGGATGAAAAATAACATTTTATTTAGAAACAGCCATACTAAAGTTAAATGACGGATTGAGGCGGATCAATGTCCCTTCTGATTCCATAGAATCTTAATAATATTTGCATGATATTTTCAGCACCTTTTGCCTTATTTTTATATAGTTCAGTAAAATCAACCCGAGTAACTTAGGTAATGTCTGTTTGTGATTTTTTTCTTGTACTAAAATCAACCAAACCTGTAAACTAAAATCAAATAAAATCTATTAATCAATACTATACACTTTTTGCATTTTACAAAATCAAAATAATTATCTAATAGGTTTTTAAATTAGTAATGTGTACCATGATAGTTAAGCTTAAGCGATTGTAATTATACATTAACAGGCGCATGAACAATTAGTTCAGCAATCCATGCACTGAGATAATGTTAATGAAATCTACCACGATTCATATATACAATAACGCGGATTATATAACAAGCAGTGGTTAAATCGAGATAAATTTCGCGTATTACATGCCCTTAAATATTCCAATGCTGTGCGCTTATAAGAAATAATCATAAGCACAGATTCCGTAGCGTGTACGATATACCGCGGCTTCTCGAAGGAAAACTCTACTCCTACGGCTGCGCGTATTTCTTCGAGCGTAAATAATGCCGATAAATTAACCTCTGCCTGGGATTTATACGTAATGCGTATTAAAGGGGTACGCCATAATGTTTGAAACGCTTCTCGCACGTATACAATAACGCAACGCGCTAACGCGATTCTAAAATCCGTGATTCATAAATTTATCACGGTCAATATACTCTAATATCCATTGTTAATTTACATTGCTGTGGAAACTTAAACATGTACATCTTCAAATAATTGCAGTGCGCTAATTGCGAATTCGCAGTGGTTTAATTTAATCAGCTTTAATTGAAAATTATCTTATTAGCTTATTCTCTGATATGCGCAATGGGGCTTCGAAATATTACAACAGTTACTTGGTATTATTAGTATCTATTTGTTCAAATTCTTTAAGAATTAAATTATTTATGAATAAAATATTAGGAGTGTCCGGGGTAAGAGTTCATGATCAGTAATTTTTATAAATATTGACTCATCGTGCAATAAATTCTAATCCGTTCAAGATATATTTATGCACATATGTGTGGCGCGGTGAAATTTTCGTTAACCCAATTTCAGAATGTACAATTTTCATCAACATATCCACTACATCATTTAAAATGTCACCGGAATAAAGTAGAAGACACTCAACAAATCACTGTATATAACAAGCCTCGAAGTAATGCTTTTCTTTAGACCAGTAAAATTTCGCAAGCTAAAACAGCAAGCGTTTCGCGAGTCCGCTCATAATGAGGCGGTACACTGTTACGCACGTATATCCCAAAGTACACATATACATACACATATACACGTATATGTATGTATCGGGGATGGATGGGCGCGAGCAGCCAACAAACCAAGCTTCATAATTGACCGGGAATTATGTTCTGGGGATTATAAATTATTTGTTCTATACGCTGCACCGGTACGGTGGACGATGAGTTGGAGCCGGAGGAGGTGGAGGAGGAAGAGGAGGGGAGGGCGATTTTGTTGCTGCTAATGGCGAATTAATTTTCGAACAGGCCCGCCACGGTTTACCACGCCATTTATCGAAGGATTAAATCACTCTGTCTCTATCGCCGTGAGTGAGAGACAGAGAGAGAGAGAGAGAGAGAGAGAGCACGTACTCCAACTCCCTCAATCCACTATAACCTCCTCCTCCCCCTAATTCCCCCGTAAACACACACAGATACAGTCAGATACATACACATATACACATACATATATACACTTAGAGTCTTTCCTTTTGCTCTGTATATACGGGAAGCATCGAGAGCAAATCTGACGGGGGACATTGCATAAAATGTTAATACTTTCGATTTAATAAATAATTGCGCCCTGGATCGATGCTTGACGCTGCTGGGCATAATGTGGCCGATTATAAAGTTCAGGGCTTAAGCATCACGATTTAATTTTTGGATATACGTATAAGCGCGATTTTGATTATTATCCGACACTCACACTAATGTGTGATATTTTTCATTACATATATATTTAATTCAGCGTCGGTCGTATTTTATAAAGCCTTTTTTTTTCAATGGAAATTTGAAGTTATCGGGGCTAATAAATATTATTTTTGCAGAATAAATGTTATTCATCCAGCGGAATTATTTTCTCGGTATACGTGCATATAGAAAGAATATAAAGGATGCTAAAAATTTATTAATTTTATAGTCGGTTTATTTTAATGCGCAGTAAATCACGAGTATATTAACTTCCTTTTTTCGGAAAAAGAGCTTCGGAAAAATAAAAGGCTAATTTATTATTGATTATGCTTAAAAATGCGTCTGATGTGTCGTTGCTTTTTATGACTGCCTCGCTTTATAGATCATTAAAGCTGAATAATTTAAAATGATATTTTTTGCCAAATTATTATATTCATAACAAATAAAGACCGTATTAAATTGAATTAATTACCGGATTATTTTATATATAAAAAATGGCTATGTCCAGAAATTTTTAATGACCGAGACTCATTGTGTTAATAAACAGAGCTGTACGTACATATTCGTGCTGGAAATTGCATTAAATTTCATCGATTTTTATTAGAAATGCAATGTACAGCCAAATCATAAAAATGATCTCGCCTGTTGTATAAATGAATTTAAAAAAAAAAGAAAATAAAACAAACTAAATACAATAAATTGGTTGGAAGACCGAAACGAGCACTGATGAGCCTCCTCGAGACACTGGGCGGTGGTCACAAGATGGAGAAACCGATTCATCATTACCATATGCACTATTATCCGGTGCCGATACTATTTCCAAAGCCAGCGCCGCCGCCGCCGCCAAAGATCGAGATCGATTTGTCTGCACTGCACAGGTAATGTATCTTTAGCGCCGTTATCCACGCCTCATTTATCTCTTATAGACACTTGGAGACCAGTTTCATTTAGAACAAGGTCATTTCTCTACGAAAGGAATTGCATTTAAAATGTCGATACGCGCAGAGAACCTCCCTTTTTTAAGAAAAATCAAATCTTTATGAAAGAGAGCTATTGCGACCTCGTCCCTTATATCATTAGTTTACTATTTACACTGCGTGGAAATATTTTCGAAAAAATTGTCTTTCAAAAAGTAGTCCAATCGAGATAACAGAGGCCGGTCTTTTGTTTTGACCGCAAGTCACCGTTGACTAAGATGCATCGGCATCTTTTTCCTTTTTTTTTTTTGTTACAGCGGTCACAATCAGCTGCGCTCGTTTGGCTGGGGGGACTACGGGAAGATTCACGAGCCAGAAATTATCGTACCAGCGTCGAATCACGAATCTTGGGCCTCGCCGCTACCGGAACCCTGGCCTGATACTGCACTGCCAAAGCAGAAATCCTGGGCCTGGGACAACAATGAGATCCTCGGTGAGTAATTCCACGCGACATGACGCGCACTTTTTCTTTATCTTTATTCGTTGTTTCGGTTGGCGCGCGCTATTTCGACTGGCCTATTTGTGAATACATATTATAAATATTATTACTTCTATAACGAGATATTGAACTGAAAATTTTCCATGGTTCTTTTAAAGTTATGCTGCTAGACGTGAACTAATCGCTTGGAAAGTAATTCTTTTTGGTATTTACTGTATATACAGTAAACATTTTTTTCCGGTAAAATGATTTTTACACCCAAATGAATTCATTGCGCCGATCAAAATCATTACAAATTACGATTCTAAAAAAACTTATAGTTAGAACAAGAAGAGATACTCATTCGTTTTAAATACGTCAATTAAAACATTTGATTCCAATTGAATTTTCTCATCGAAGTATAATCAGCTCTAGGATATTTCCCCGGAAAATAACACCCGTGGCAAAAATTCACTTGGGAAAATTCGGGGCCACTCGTCGACAATTGCGCTCGCCAGCTACTGAAGCACAATACATATAAGAAAAAAAAAGGATACCCCAGATCTTTCTCTTTATATGTGTTCCGTTGTTTTCACTAGAGAAGGATCACGCGTATAAAGAAGCTAAACCTCCGGGCATTTCACTTCAGGTTCCTTTACACCAGCAAATCGTCCTTTATCAGCCGCCAGCCAAAGACACCAGGTCTACCTTACTGTCAACGTTGTTTAAGAAGATAAGGCGCATCAACGAGGCATTGTTCCATCCCGAGGAGGAAGATTGCCACGAGCAGCACGACAATAAACCTCACATCACCAATTCCTTGACTTACACCGCCGCCTCGTAAAAGCCGCACTTTTAACGCGACGAGCCGCCGCTGCGTCCCTTTTTCCTTTGCGCTGCCAACTCCTTCTTTCTTTCTTTTTCGTTATTTTTTTTTCTCTTTTCGTTGCTTTTGCCCAACCTTTCGCGCACGCTCGCTGTGATTGTTTAGCGCGTAAAAAAAATCTGCACCGTAAGTAGTTGTATTCTACGAATCCCTCGCGTGCCAGAAATTAGCATAATTAGTATATAGAGAAAAAGGGGCATATGCAAAGCGTGCGCGCGCGCGTGCGTTAATTTACGGGGCGAAGTATTGAACAACAAATAGGTTCGGTGCGCGCGCCTAGTTATGCGAGAAAACATATATTTGCATATATATACACATTCACTCAACTTGTCACTCTAATGTGTACTTTAACGCCTCGACCAATCGCATCCATAATTGCGATTTTCACGAGGGAAGAGGCTCGCGCGCGGATATGCTATTTTGTGCGTTCGACAGTTTACCGGCGCCCCATATATATATATATTGTGTACATATAAGCAATGCGTGCAGTGTAACTGTTGCGCGAGTCTGTATTCCTGCGCGCACACGCACATAAATCTGACCTCGAAAGTGGCTTTCCTCTTTGCGCATGACTTATTCGCTGCTCCTGCTGCTGCTGCTGCTGCTTTCACTCGTAGATGATTATCCATCGTGTTTATGTCTGCTTACATTGCAATCCTGTCAAGCTGCACTGTCAACTTATAAACCCGTTCGTCAGGATTGATGTTAAATTATCCCCCCTTCTCCGGTTGACACGACGAGGCTTTTCCTTCTTCTTTTTTTTATTGTTTTTCAATGGAGAGACGAGCTTGCTAATTTAGTAATTGGCTTTAGTTCTGCTTTGAAGGTCAGTACTTGCGTCCTGTATTCTTTAGATGTGTACATTTTCGTTCGCTGAAATAATTGTAAACTTAGGTATATAAGTAGTTGTAGGAAGAAACACTCTGTTGTAATTTATAATTACTTAGTGCGCTGCGCATGAAATTTTGTTAAGACACATTATTTATATGTTCATTAAACATCATGTTCGATATCGATTAATATGCTTTATAATTTACGCACATTCTTGATTGAAATAATCAAATATCCACGAATTTCTTTTTTTATCCTAGAAACTTACCACGTAGTAATTACGTATATTTAATGAAACTGCGCTATTTAATGAAAATATCACGAGCAGAATAAAATATAATATGATGTTTCCCGATTCCCGAGTTTCGAATTGATTTAATCATCTTCATCTCAATATAATCAAAGAAAAGAACTTTATCATTCGAACATGATTGTACAGCTAGAAGCACGAGTGTAGTTATCAAACTACAAGATTACATAAAGCGAAATCCAGCGATGCGGAGGAGAAAATGGTTATAAAGTCGTCGACAATGCCGGAGCGCGTGTAAGTTTACGCACAGCAGCATAGACACACACACACACACACACACACGCGGGTGAAAGAATTGCGTCTGAGAGTCGGTTGGTATACAGCCATAGCGGGGTAAGGGATTAAAGGGAAGGGGAGCGGAAGAGAACGCGGCATAAATATGGTGCATGCATGGTTATTTAAGGGGCTATTACATTTTTATGGACCGGATGACGTATTGCCGCGGCTCCTACCCATACGAGACGCAAGGGAGAGAGATAGAGAGAGAGAGAGTGCGGAGCAAAAGTACATGTACACGAATATAAGCGACGTGTCGTACGCGCGCGTGCCAGGCCTATATCTCTAGTCCATTCCAGCGGAACACCTTTATAAAATACCCGAGAAATATCCTTAGTATGATTTCTTCCGCTCCGGAAATCCCGACTGTTTTCTTCTCTTTTGCCCACACGATGGATCGAGACGGGGAATGTGTGTACATTTAGAAAGTTTTCTGGACTGCCTCTACAGACGAGAAAAACTGATCGTGCACCGCGGATCAACCTGTATCAATTTCTAACTGCACTTTTATCGCGATGCAATTAAATTATATTCGCGCGAGAAATCGAAAAGCTCGATTACATAATCTCAGATATATTTTGCCAAGTTTTATCGATCCTTCTTCGCTAGGTGATTAAGATTGATTTATATCAGCTGTTTATGAGGTCTTATTAGACGAACTTGTATAGTTGCGTAAAATTTAATGAGATATACGTGCAGTAGTAGGTTTAAAAAGTGCTGCGCCGACTACAAACTTCCGGTAATGTATAATTAATGTATGTCGGTATAGATCTTATATTTATTTGATTATCTCCTTTCTAGATTTCGATTCGTACAGAGAAAGTGAACGGATTTTAAAAAATATTGATCTTATTTCGTGCAACGCGTAACTACTATGTACACTTTTAATAAGAACCGGAATGACACTTTGCTGATAAATGTTTACTTGTATCGAATCGTGCGAGAGATATCGTATAATCCTAAGGTGCAGATGATTTTGTACATTATTATAGTAGTTGTTGTAATTATTGTGAACTAGTAATAGTATTTTTAGTGTATTTCTGTAGCTTTCAAATAAATTTTTGCTTAATCTGTAAGTCTTTAGGAAGATCTCTAGAGATTCCGGCAGTTAACTACTTTTAAACTTGGGTGCTTTCTTAAACGGAAACTCATCGTTAAAAATATGGTCTTTAAGTAAGTAAAATTAATGGTTTTGTGTACTTATACCCTTTTTTATCTTATCCGTTTAAAACGGTTTAGTGCGTTCTTTTTACTATTTATAGTTACTTTTGCAATCTAGAACCTGTTGAGTAAAGAAATCTGAAAAATTGTGATAGGTATAATTTAGGTTAGTTTTCATTTACGTTAATTTCCGCGACCATTTTTTGTCAAGTTCTTTGAAAATAAATTGTTTGAATTTTTTTTCTCCATTATTATTAAGATTCACAAGAAAAAAAAAGTCATCTTGATTACAGTACCAATTGTACAAATACTTCCTCTTTAAAGCATTCTTAAGACTATAAATTGAAAAAAAAGACTTAGATAAAAGTAAATGTCATCTTAACCGCACACGAAAATTCCAGCTAAAGCTTCATTAAAAAGTATAAGGAGTGCGCCATTTACAAATCCTCGAGTCGCATGCTGGCAAGTTAATGACGCCACTCAACAAAAGAGTCACTCGATTATTATCGCCACTATGCCGGTAACGCAAATCGCTGACGCGCTTCTCTCTTCCGCAATCATCTTTGCGCCACATAGGTATAGTAAAAAATCCGACTCGTTATATAGACTACTCACAGACACACAGCCACACTCGATTTCCGGAAAATTTCAGCAATTCCCGTGCACCGCACAAAAGTCATCGAGCACCAGTAGCAGGTATACATATGTACAGTGCACATACCCGAAAGTATATACGCGAACGAATTTCGCGACTACGACGACGACGACGAGGACAAGGACGACGGCGCAGACGAGGTAGAGCGAGTATAGGGGCGCAAGGTAGTAGTAGGCGCTCGTTAAAATTGAAGCCGCAATTGACAGTGATTGTGACGAGGAGGCACTCCTGGCTGGCCCGTAATTGACAAGACAGCCTGTTGTACTCTCTCTCTCTCTCTCTCTCTCTCTCTCGCGCTCGCTCTCTTACCCTTTACTCAGTATGTGTGCGAGTATATAGCGCGCACAAATCCCCCGAGCACGTGCGAATCATTTCGAGTGCATGTATGTATATATAGGGAGCTGTCTATAGGTATATACGAACCGCGTGTGGATGCGATTTTTCTTGCTGAGCTTTAAGATATCGCGCGTGCGAGCGCCTTTCTCCCGCGCGCGACTCTAGCACGTCTCGTTAGGATATCGGCACTGCGCTTAACGATCTTTCGCCTATGCGATTACTTGCTCTTGTGGAATCCTTCGGTTTAGCTTGACAAAGTATGCCGACTTATATGCGTAATCCAACCGAGCGCGAATTCAAAATTATCGCACGGAGTGTGAAAATATAGAAAGGTTGTGCAACTGGTGCAGAAAATATAGTCTATTCCTAGAGTGTTGATGTCTACATTCTCTGCGTGTGTTATATGTATACTGCACAATAGTTGTTTTAAATAATGCATGGAAATGGTTTATTTTTCTCGTGCCTATTTATCGAGCAGAATCGTCCGTGTTCCTTCACTTTAACGGTATGATCAATCATTTTCTTGTCAATTCTACTTTCGCTATACGTATTTTTCGAAAACTATGCGGAATCCGGAAGAAAATATTTCTTAATTGTTAACGAGTATTACTAATTGAGGCAAGCATATCATACATTAGGCATTTTAATGAAGGATTCATTTAATGCAAGACATCCTTTTTCTCAGGGCATGGTGTTCCCAATCGGACCATTATATACACAAGAAAAGGGAAGAAAAAAAAACAGTAATATTAACGCACTTAATTTTTACTAAAAGATCTTATTTATACGTATCGCGACGTGCGTCCGTTAACTGCAGCTGTCAAGCGGTAACTAACTAACGGCAAACATCTGCTTTGCCACGATTTTTTTATTATTTTATAACACATCAATATGTAGATTAGCAAAACAATATATTTAAACTAAGCGCTAAGGATCTTCTTTTACTAGCTACGAGAATATAATAATATCCGCGTCCGTAACACACGGTCTGTGCTCAGAAAGTAGACATATATATCGTCTTTTTTTTCAAAAATGATATTTTGCAAGTTATATGCTTTGAAAGTTTTGTAATTTACTTTAAAAACGGTCTAAATGTTTATCTTTAAAAAGTAAACTTGTTGAACTATCTATATATCTACTCTAATTTTTTTTTAAATTCAAAAGAGAAAAAATACACCTAAATCTTTTTAACCTCAACAATTAAAATATGTAATAAAAACAAAATCATATACACATCCCGTATTTCTATGCATGCGCTAATAAACAATGACTTCAGTCATCAATAAGAAAAACATTATTTTTATCCAGGTAAAATTGTTTACTCGACAGCTATCGCGACAGATGTGCATTCTAGTCTTCCAAGACATGTGTCTGACTCCTTTAAAGACCCACAACGATGAAGAATCAGTGTCTCGTCCAGACGCCGAAAACACACAATGTCAAGGTGCAGAGTGCGGTTAAGGAGCTACACATAAGACGTACAAGTAATATTATAACGCATCGACCGCACCTCAGCAGATCTAAAACAATGGTTTACGAGTCGTCGTAAACAAAAACGCATCTCCTATTCCAACATGCGCATTATACGATTCTAGCGGCCGTATATATATTGTTATGGCGACCGAAAGGTGATAAGAAGCTGCGCGCGCGCGAAAAAAAAAGAACGAAGGGTATAGAAGCTCTGCTTTCGGGCCGGTGGAGAAGTAAAAATTCACGTGCGGCGATGAGGTTTACCGCAACGAGCGACTCGTAAATAATCCCTCCCCGTCTCCAAAAAAGCACACACACACACACAGAGGGAGATATACGTGATCTCCTTTGTTGGCGCTACACA
Organism: Megastigmus dorsalis; assembly: GCA_900490025.1. NCBI lineage: Eukaryota > Metazoa > Arthropoda > Insecta > Hymenoptera > Megastigmidae > Megastigmus > Megastigmus dorsalis. The sequence continues at coordinate 46,371 of UELU01144398.1, forward strand.
TATATATATAGATCGAGAAATCGACTTGGCTTTTACTGTCGGTCTGCTGCGGAACTGTAAAAATATTTTTAATTTCTTGGTCCTAGGAACTCGGTTGCGGCGGTGAGAACTCGTACACACACACACACACACACACACACACACACACACACACACACACGCATATATATATAGAGAGAGCTGAGGGCGAATATCGGTGGGGTACTGCGCGCACCGTAAAGTTTTCGGGGGAGTCCCCACGTGTGCCGCGCAGTGCAGCGGCCGCTTCTGTGTGTTTGCAGGCGCGCGCGCGCGTGGCAAGTGGCAAAGGCATCGCGACGGTGGCGGCGATTTGCATTCCTGAGCGATGGATTTCCCCCCGCGCCCAGTACTTCGGCAGCTCGCAGCCCATATATACATATAGCCTATAGCCTCTCCCTCGCTTGGCACGGTGGCACACACTACTTTATTTTACGCCGACATGTGCGAACGAAGGTTTTCGAGCTCGTATATTTTTTCACGAAAATCGAATTTTTCGCTCCGTTTTCTACCTCTTCTTTCGCGCGCGCGTACGAATATACGTTAGCTGCTGCTGCTGCTGCTACTCTCTTCTCGACTCTCTCTCTCTCTCTCTCGCTCCTTTTTTTTTCGTGATTTAGTTTATAGAGAAAATCGTTTTAGCGAAAAGCGACGCGCGCGCGCAAGAGAGAGAGAGAGATTCGTCCCGATAGTAAATTAAGTATTGGGCGATGAAAAAGGAAGTGGAAAAAGGGGTAGAGGCGAATGCTTTGGTTGCAGTGGGCTCTGCGATTCATAAATATAAATCGGCTGGGAAATGTTGAAACTGCAGCCGATGGGATTGGATAATACTTACGCGTCTTCCTCTGCGATTCTCGTCGAGGCCTTTTTCATTTTGTTTGCGCCGATTTATTGCATTTGCGATTATTTCGCGGCCGCTAATTTACTTTACCCACCCGCGCTTTTAAAAACGCGCTCGTGCATGCAGTTTTATATATGTATACATATATAATCGAGTTCGCATTTCATTTCGAATAAATGTTGAGAATTTTTTTAAATAAATCATTTAATTAATATTGCAAAGCGCTATTTTTTTTGATCCAACATAAATTAATAATATTAAAAATACATAAGTTAATCTTTTAATTAATTAATCAATTTTTTTATTTTATACGTACAATATTTTTTCGAATCCAACAAGTTGATATTTCGTTATTTCTATACTGATACAGTCCCAGCGGTTATCGATTTTATCATTACTTTGCATAAAAAAACAAATCCTTTGCAAATGATGTTATGCTTATGCAACTATATAAGCATTTACTTCAATAAATACACAATTTGGAATTTTTCCGAGTTACCATATTATACAATTAGTTCTTCGGTAAAAATGCAAGGTTCAATCTTTTAGCAAGATATACAGATATGACTGAAACATTTTCATCGGACTCTTCGCGCTTACCTATATCTTATTCCATCAAATTTTCCGGATCTCTCTTGTAATTTTTCGATAATTTTCTAGCTCCGCTCCCGTCATCTTTCATCTTTCGCGCTCTCCTCGCTTTTCTTTCGCATTTTTTTCCCTCCCGTGCCCACTCCTCCTCCCCCCTCTCCCCCGCAGCCCCGCCGCGGACTCTTTCATTTCGTTATTTTCATTCGGATTTTCATTTTATTCCGAAGCTCATGTTTTATGCACCGGCGTATCTGATTTTCCATACGTGTAGCCCAGTCTTTTATGCGCGCACATTGCACGTACCCCTTCTTTTCCTATCTCCCTCGCTCTCTCTCTCTCTCTCTCTCTCTCTCTCTCTCTCTCTCTCTCTCTCACTCACTCTTTTGCTCGTCCTTTATTACAGGGCAAAACTGTCGAGTGGATGGATTATGAACGAAAAAATGTGATTTTTTTTGCGCCCGCGTTCCGCACTCGTTTTATCTCGCGATCAATGTGTAGCAGGTGTTTTTAAACGCGTTATACGTTATCGGCGGTGGCGGTCGGGTTCGTGGCGTTAGTAACGTGCTTGCCTCTCTGTCTCGCCCCTCGCGGCCGCGCTCGAGAGCTGCATTTCGAATCAATAAATGTCCAACAATTATGTATGCGATTCAATGTAATGTTTTCATTATTTTTACATATTGCGCGGCTGGGAAACGTGAAAGAGCAGACGCGGTATGTGTGTCGGCCAGCTTCACCC
>UELU01144400.1:0-63453 GCA_900490025.1 Megastigmus dorsalis
CAGAGCCAGTTGTATAGATGCAGTGCATATATATATACATGTACGCGTAGAGATATATATGGGCAGGTGAGCTATATATAAGGTATAACGCGCTTACACCACCGGAGCGGGGGGTGAAGCTGGGGGGGAGGGAGTGAAGAAGAGAGCAGAGAGAGAGAGAGGAGAGAGATAGCTGAACTTTTGGCGACAGAGGCGAGTACGTATACGTAGGTCCAACGTATACGTGCGAGGAGCTTCGATCGCGGACCGGGCAACAAGTTCGCCGAGTAGTAGCGGAGCACGAGCAGAGAGAGAAAGAGATCCTTCTCTCTCTCTCTCTCTCTGGCCGCGAATTAACGCTCGCGCGCGAGAAATCGAATTACGCCGTGACCTACACGGAGCGCGCGCGCGCTTCGACCGGCCGACTGCACACCGGGCGCACACACACACACGCGCACGCATTCTAGCGATACGCGGCGGCAGTAGCGAGAGTCGTAGAGAGAGAGAGAGAGGACGGCCAGCAGCTGCCAGAGAGTCGGAGAGAGGGAGAGGCAATCGCGCTCTCTCACACCGTCAACCCTGTACACCCGCGGCAAATTGCGTTTACCGGCGGATCGATTGCCCCGCGGGGGCGGATTGACCCCCCCTACCGCCCCGCCGCCTCCCTCGCGCCCCCGGTACTTTTTGTCTCGGCTCTCTGCGCGGCACTTGATCCGCTACGCTCTCCCAATCCGAACTTCTCATGACAATATCGATATATCGCGCTCGCGCGCGGAGCCGATAAAGTTGTCCGCAACCCCCTCCTCTCGTATATATATACATGTATATATGCAGTAGAGCATTTGGCGATGGTGCAGCGCTCGCGCGCCCGCGTCCCATCAAAGCCTCGCTCCCAAGTTTATAATTAGAGCTTGAGGGGGTCCAGGATATTGCCTCGTCAAAGGCTACTCGTCCGAAAAGGGGGATTTAGAGAGGCTTCCCTCCCCCGCCATCCCCCGACCGATGCCTCCCTTTCTGTCTCTATCCCTGCACCTAGACATCACCGCGGCAACGTCCGAAATGTTCATTATGACCTGTCGCTCCGCGGATAGATTGATGTGTGCGCGCGGATCTTCATTGTACCGAGTCGTTTGAAATTTTTAATTCCCCCACCGCACATCTTGTACCGCGATATATCGCGCGCGACCATCGCCGCCCCCCCGCGCCGTGTAATTAACCCCGCCCGGTCTGCGCTGCTGTGCCAGAGTGTGCGCAGATATATATATACATATAAAATTGTCGAGAGAGAGAGAGAGAGAGAGAGAGAGAGATAACTCCTTCGAGTCATCGCGCGGCAGCGGTACAGAGGCGGCCCTGCAGTTGACAAGGAGCCAATTAATGGAAATGCTTTTCTAGCCGCCGCGCCGCGCGACACCCGCTTTATTTACGTGCACGCGTATATATACCTCGCGAATCGAGGGAGGCAAGCTATATATAAAAGGGTGGATGGTACAAAAAAGCGGCAAAGTGCTCGCGGCGCGGGTTTTTTTTTCTCTCCCTGCCTCTCTTACTCTCTGTCCGCCTTCTTTTACTTTTATTTCCACCGACGAATAAACCACCGTCGCGTCGGCAGAAAGCTGCGAGAAAGAGAGAGAGAGAGAGAGAGAGAGAGAGAGAGAGAGTTAAAGTAGACTAGTTTTCCCGGTCGAGTGAGTGAAAGTAGCCAGAAAGCAGCGAAAAGAAGTAAGAGTTGCCGCTTTCCGCGCCTTTAACCGAGGCTCTCTTGCCTCTTTACACACACACACACACACACACACACACACACACACAGCATCTCGCGCTCACTCACTCTCTAGTCTCTATATATATCGGCTCACCTCTCGGATGTACGCCGTTCAATCCCTCGTAATAAGCGCGCCAAAGTGAACGCCGAGTCCTTCCCTTCTTCGAGTTATTGGACTTGTCGTTGCGTCAGTGAGCGCGAGAGTTCAACTTCCAACGCGAGAGCTCTTTCTTTCTTCTACTCCGCTATGCTACGGCTTCTTCTCTCTCTCTCTCTCTCTCTCTCTCTCTCTCTCTCGCTCTCTATTAAAAGAGAGAGAGAGAGAGAGAGAGAGAGAGCAGAAGTGGACAGCACCGGCTCACATGGCCAAGACGTTCCATTGATATAAGCTACGCAATAGTTTGCACAACTTTTTGCAGGTTAATAGCTTTTCGGTCTTCAACTCGCTATCGCTTCGGCAGTTTTTCTTTTTAATTCGAGGATGTAGCAGTCGTAGTTAATCTACCGAGCGAAAATTACTTTTTCTTCGAACACCGTAATCGACTAACTCTATATCTAATCAATATAAGTGCTTACCTGCTCTCGTGTTATTTATCTTTCTCATTTTATACATAGATTTTATTTACAATTTTTTGACAAATATATGATAATAGTGTTATATTACGTTATACCACGGTTAATATTATACTAAATTATACCACGCAGTAAACATTGTTGCACGCGGCTAATATCAAATTCAAATGTTACATACACTAAATTAGAGTTTACCTGATATTTCGTATCAAATTTTGTTAAGGTAATAAATCAAATTAATTAAGATAATTTTATGAAAATATCCAGTACCATTATATTATAATATTAATTGAAATTGCAATTTACAGACAAGTATATGTTAATTCATTATTAGTCCTGCAATGTTTCATTAATGTAATCGATATAATATTCGCGTGTCACTCATTTGCTTTTTTTTATGTAGATAATATAATTTCAAGTGTTTTTTTTACGCATATTCGTGTTACTCGATAAGGATCGACGATTCGAATTACCAATATAAAGAACTTATACTGTAGCGCATTTGTTAGTATTATATTATACGATTCGCGCTGCTTCTATTCTGCGCGTACCGAGTTTCATCCTTATACCAAACACTTTATTTTATATCGATAAATTTATTTAAAATTTAAATTGATAATATAAATATATAATAAAAATTCAGTAAAACAAATAATAAATGATAAATAAGCAGCGTACGATTAAAAATTGTTATATATACATTTGACACAGCAAAATTTAGTACAAAGTGAGACTGTCTTAACTTTCCTATATGCAACATTGTGAAAAGGCTCATTTGGTATATAAGTATTCCAAATATCTCTCCGAGTTGCGTAAGTTTATTTATATAGAATCGACTCGGTGTGAACGAAAGGATACTTCATAAACTGTGCGCGCTTCGTCGCGAGACACTTAAAATATTCTTAAAACTAAATTCTCGGGGCACATTCTCTAGATGCTCCAGTTTTAAATGCCACTCGAACGTTATTTTATTGGAGCAACTTTTTACTACACCAGAGAAAGAGAGAGAATATTTTAAGCGAGCGAACACTGTTTTTTGTTGTTCAAACGAGGCTATTTTGCTCACGGCTGTTTATGAAACGCCGATAATTCTTCCCGTGCTATCCTATAAATTTTAAATGATTTTACGCTGCACGGATGCCTGCCGCTCGGCTCGTAACGCCCGCTTCTAACGCTACAGCCGCACAACTCGTGTTTGCCGAAATTCTTTGACACGTTCATTATTTACTCGAAAGCGACACACTGCACGCCTCGTTATTCCACTGCAGTTGAATACCATATACAATTCTCCAAAAATCTGTGAATTCGACTAACTGTTTGCATTGATATTCAGTCTCCAGCAGAGTTGACGGGCGCGAAATTTCATTTAATGCGCCAGAGCTGAAACTTTTGCCTCGCGCATTCACGGCGCGAGCTTCAAATATACATAGCCGCGCGGCGATATTCCATATACTACAGGTCTTAGGCAGAAAATCAGTAATGAATAATAGTGTTCTATAGGACACGTCTCGCACGTCATAATTCATCGTTGAGGATCCACTCGTAAAGTGAAAATTTACTCCACGTATATAACAAGTGTATACACAATGTTTATGTACGGCTGCGGCCTGTAGACCTTAAGATTTGCATATGGAAATCGAGTGCAAGAAGATTGTGAATAAATACAGGATCCTACTACTGCTAATAATATGTACAAAATACAAATACTTTTATTCCACCATTTCAGAATTTACACAAGATGTATACATAATATGTTTACATGTAACAGAACAACGCTTACAACATATAGGAGGATAGATTAGAGGGTCAATAAATGTAAAAAAAAAAAGAAGAAAAAAAAATGAAGTACGTTTATTATGTTGATCGATAGGTCTAGAGGCTGGCCGACTTGCCGGACCAATTGATGCGCATCCCAGCGGCGCGCAGACCCTCGGTCAACCTCTTGCCCAGCTCGATGTCGACGTTGGAGAAGTTCCTCACCGCTCGCTCGGCAATGAACGTCGAGGCGTTCTTCAGATGGCCGACGATGTTGCTGACGAGTCTGCCCTGTTCCTCGGAGCTGAGTACCTGGCGCCACAAGTCACCAGCCTGGCCGAAATCGTCCTCGTTGACGGGCTCGTGACGGTCCACGTCGCCGCTCACGTGGTAACTCGGCGACTTGACAGCCGGACACTCCTCGGGTCCGCTGAAGCTGTTGGGGAAGTAATTGGGCGCACCGCCCTGGTTGTTGATGGCCATGAAGCCGTCGCGCTGGTAATTTACCGCCAGCATCGTCTGCAAACGTCGACGCAACGGATCGGTTATGAGCCATGCGAGGAATGGAGAGAAAGAAAGACAGAGACGGACAGAGGGAGAGAGAGAGAGAGAGATGCGACTTTTCGCACGCGCTATGCTCTTTAACCCCCTCCCCTCCCCTCCTCTCTCTCTCTGTGTGATGGGAATTCACGAGACGCGAAGAATAAGTTGGTAATGCACAGTGTGGGAAAATGGGTCAACCGAGTTTTCTTGCTTAAGTAAAGATGAAAGAAGCGAGGCGAAGCTTCCGAGTAAACGTCGCAAAGTGTCCGACACTGATTTCACTTTAACTTTGAGCGCTGAAATAATTGGGTTAAACGTCCCGGATTATAATGGAAATGTGAAATTTTAATGGATTTTATTTGGTGAGGGGAATTTTCGGGCTCGCGCTATACTTCCGATTCAACCTTGTATATTCTTTTGATATTTGATTGCATGTACATTCTGAACGGGTAAGTGAATGTATTAAGTAGTGGATGAGAATCTATAAATAACTGCTTTTATAGTCTACTCGGAGCTCTTGAATATGGCGAAAAAATATGCAGCCTCTTAATTCCTGTGAAAGTAATGGAGATCCCGTTGATAATTCACAAGATTTTCGACGCGTCTGCACGATATGTATTCGCTGTACGTTTTTAATTAAAAATTTAAATTTGATTTCTCTACTTTCGCAAGCTATGATATCATTTATTTTTTTTGCTACAGCATTGTTATTGGTTGCCACACGGTTCTTCATAGTTTAAAAGACTGTTCAAAATTTCATCATAGCTTTATCTTATATAATTGCATCTGGGATATGCTTTAAAATTTATTCGTAAGCAAAAAAAATCACCCATTTTCAAAAGTCTCTTTATCTCTTTTGAAATCATTTTTTGGTAATTCAATCAGCAGATTATATCGGATGACCACAGTTTCAGTTACGAAGCGAAATCTGCGAATCTTGTTTTGAAGCAATGATGCTCATTTAAATGTTCGCATGATAGAGTGCAAATGACCTATTCATGACTCGAGCTTATAATCCATTAAAATGCATATTGCTGAACATATTTCATAAGCTTACATTTATAGATAATCTTAATCTGTTATCATAAATATCAACCAACAAAAATTTTCCAATGTAAAGAAAAGTTCACGCGATAAAATGAAGTAATTTTGTAATTTCCATAATATTTATATTTTTTTCGATAAAAAGAAGCAGCTACAAATTCGTAGTTAGTAAGTAAAACCGATTAAAGTCATCAAAGTCCAAAATTAGCATAGGGGCTTAAAGTATTATTCGCAATTACATGAAATGGATACGTGTTAGGCATAATAGGCGGAAAGGCAGCCTATATATACAGACATAGGAATCCTCCTTTACGAATGAATGGGCAATATGCACAATAGCGTATAATCCGTCTACTATCTAGCTACATACCTTGTATGGGCAATTGACGGGTAGTTGGAGGTGGTTGGGTCCTAGCCGATGCCTGTGGGTGTCACCATAAGAGAAGAGGCGTCCCTGTAGCATTTTGTCGGGACTCGGCTCGATACCGGGAACCATGTGAGCCGGATCGAAGGCAGCTTGCTCGACGTCGGTAAAGTAGTTCTCGGGATTGCGGTTGAGCACTAGCTTGCCGACCGGTATCAAGGGGTATTCCTTGTGCGGCCAGACCTACGCGCGATCGATGGTACATTTGAGATTATTATCATTGGTCACTTTTAGGGACGAGCTTGCATGATTTCAGGCATATTTTGCTGCGCACTCTTGCGTTTCGAAAGGGAACATTGCGTTTCTTTCTTGCGTACACAGCGACGTATCTCATCTGATGATACGGATGATTTGCTTACCTTCGTAAGATCAAACGGATTCCACCTAAATGTTTCAGCTTGTTGAGCCGTCATTACTTGGATATAGAAGGTCCAAGTTGGAAAATTACCGGTCGCGATCGCATTGTACAAATCGCGTATGCCGTAGTCGGGATCCGTAGCGCTCAATTCCGATGCTTTTTCCGCGAAAATATTCTTGATGCCTTGATCCGTCTGAAACGTCGATATGCACAAAGTGAGGACAAAACGATTGGGTAAAATTCCATGCTTTTTCGCAACAGTGACATAAACTTTACCTTATAATGGAATTTGCACCAAACCCATTCGTTTTGCGCGTTCACAAGCTTGAAGGTGTGGGAGCCATAGCCGTTCATGTGTCGGTGACCATCGGGAATGCCTCTGTCACTGAAGAGAATCATTACTTGATGGGTCGTTTCCGGACGTAAAGTGATAAAGTCCCAGAACATGTCTGCATCCTAAATCAATGCAAATGTTGAAAATAATACAGTGTTTTTTTTTTTTTTTTCATTTGATAATTCATTGAATTGATTCTCTAAACAAATCACAAAAGTCAAAGCATAAGCATAGCTATTTGAGTATATCCACTTTGATGATTTTATTAGCAATCAATGTATATTACTCTGAAGAGCTACAAACAAGAATTGATGATTCATATTTTATAAAATGAATAAATTATGTTCAATCATAATAAACCTCTACATCAAATTTTACATTAATTGGCCAATTAGTTTCGTGCAATCAATATTTCATATCTAAATTTAAGTATCCGTAGAAGCAATTATGCATACTAAATGCATCAAACCTTCCGCAGCTAATGAAATTGTACAATCAAATTTTAATCGAAAATTGGAATTTTGATCGAGTTTTCGACTCGAGTTAGCAATCCAGATTGACTTCAAAGCCCAATTATTCACCTTCAAATGTGTCTGAGGATTCCTCTTTTGCGTGTGAATGAAACTTGGGAAAAACAGAGGATCCTTGATGAAGAATATGGGTGTGTTATTGCCCACGAGGTCCCAAATTCCTTCTTCGGTGTAAAATTTAACCGCAAATCCACGCGGGTCTCTGTAAACAGGAACAGAAAAACACGATATAGGAAGCGAAAAGTGCATTCAGCTATAACTAGTGCGAGATCATATCCGTTGAGGATATATAGTCGAACGATTGCCATCCGACTGACTTTTAAGGATAAGTTGGTGCAATAGTGTGCAATAAAGAATCATTATTATGACTTTGCTCGTTCAACCTACCTCACTGTGTCGGCGGAACCACTCTCGCCACCGACGGTAGAAAAACGCACGGCGATGGGAGTTTTTTTGCCGATTCCTTGGAAAACCTTGGCTTTCGAGTATTTGCTGATGTCGTGTGTCACCTCGAAGTAGCCAAAGGCACCTAAGAGGACAGATAAACTAGACGTTATCGTCACCTATTTCATACAGCTATATTTATTCGTTATGCTTCTACTTAATTTTAGAATTATAGGGAAAACTATCGAATTTATTTGTACGCAATGTGAAGTCATCCGATATGTAAAGTTAGTTCTAAATTTAAATTCTATACATTTTTAGTCGCTAATAATATTTCACCATGTTAAATTCTTGAAAATTCAATCGCATTTTGAAAAAGTCAGACCAAGATCACTTTGTTGGAAATACAATCGAAATAATTGAGTTTACAATATTTTTTTAAAACCGTGCAGTGTGAATCGATATTGCACTTTCTGTTGACATGAAATAGAGGAAACGTTTCGAGAGCGGGAAGATACTATTATATGAACGAATGCCATTTACCTGCTCCTTTAGCATGTACTACTCTTTCAGGGATTCTTTCTCTGTCGAAGTGTGATATTTCATCTATGTACACGAAGTCCTGCAAAAGCACTGGACCTCGTGGACCGACGGTGATACTCGCCTTTTTGTTAGCGATCGGTGCTCCATTTCCAGTGAGTAACGTCGGAGCATCTCCCTGCAATTCGGTAATTCACGATTTAATTAACGCTCAAGTGCTTTTTTGTTAAGCTAATGCTGTGATAAGAAAATAATTATTTCATGATCAAGATAGTATGCGTTTTAAATTAAAAATACAGATAAATTGCTGCTAAGTGGTTAGAAACATTCAAAAAGAACTTATTTAATTTCCTCGCATAAGTGATCGTCACTCTGTTTTCTAACCATATTTTTACTGTAAAGTTAAAATAATATTATTGTTTCTTTTAAAACTACCTTTCTTGTGATACGTCAAGCCTTTCATATTAAACGAGAGAACTCTACTATACTCATATCATTTTCACGCTGTTTATATTAATTCAAAGAATATGGTTTGCGTTTCCCAATGCATAATTAATTTCATTTTCTTGTACAAAAAGATTGAACATTATTGCTTTAAGATAATATACATTGTTACTCAATTCAAAGAATTTTAATAAAGATAATCATAATTGTTTTTTACAGAGCGAAGGTCATCATAACAATCGTTAATGCGCAAATTTGAACGAAGTCGTGTGATCCCACAATCTTTAATTTTAATCGCTAAAATACTTTACGAAATACCTTTAAAAGTCTCACTAATTAAGACCACAAGTAATTATTCAAGTTATAAGTATTCTGTATTCAGCGTATTTGTATCAGGAGGTATCTATTGCGTTTTAGAATTATCTGGTATTGCACAACTTATGAAAACTTTTCTTTTATATAATCGAATTCGTGCTTTTGACTCGACTACCCGTATCTTGTGCGCAATGTTTTATGACATAGTATAAGATAATATTCTTTATTCTCTCTACTAATTATAGTTACTTTACAAAAGGTGGCGTTATTCGTAAAAGGAGGTGAACGTATCGCTTGCATAATAACTATGCTAAAACTCATTTGAGCTTCGTAAATTTAATTATCAATGTTCCGAGGCGCTGGTTCAATTGGTAAATCTGTATTAAAAAGCGATTCTTATAAATAAAAGAAAAGTAGCGCTTGAATTTGGACTTGATTAATTCAAGTTTATTTTTATTTCTTTTTATATAGGCTTGATTAGCAACGCAAATAGTGCTCGAACTGCGTTGTTTTGCGCATGTAAAAATATTTATGTTGAGCATGTTACTTCCATTATTTTAAGCACTGCACTGAATTGATATTTTCTCAACAACACGTACATTCTAATTTTATCAGCTTTCATTTGTACGACCCTGATCTTATAGTGAATAATAACATCAAATAAGCAAATGTGATCAAGGTAAGTCAAAAAACTTCCATGCACACATATAAAATATTCTATTTTAACGCGTAACCTTATGCAATTATAAAAACCTCAATAAATGTCATTATTCAAATTCTATTTGATCGGGAAAAAATTATATTCTACGCCTTAAACTCACTTGCGCTGGCAAATATTAACATTATAACTAATGACAATCATTCAAACTACCTAGTTTGAAATTAACACCATCCAACTACAATAGAAAAATCATAATTTCTGATTCACTTTCTTTTTAATATTAATTTAATCCAATATATTCTACAATTCTTTTGTGCATTTCTTAAATAAAATGAATATTTTATTAATTTATTGTTTTTGTTTTATTTAGTATAAAACATTATTTGTAACCGTCAATACTATTAATTTTAAATTTTACACATTTTGCAAAAAGAAACGAACGTACTTGATCTACTTATTTTTAATAATATATTCTTGTATCTCTTATCTCAATTGTTTAATTTAAGATTGATCAACATCGATGTAAGAGTCAATTAAATGTTGTTATGCGCAATATTTCGATGATTTCTGCATTATCCTTTTTTTTAAATATTTTTATTAAGCTTTATTGAAGTCTTAAAGAAGGGTTATTTAAGCTTTACAAAATGTTTACTTTTAAATTGCATAATGTTGCATACCGTACACAGGGAAGAACCCAGTGAGTATAAAAGTCGAAATATAGTTTTCCTTTAGTTTTTCCTTCATCTATAATTTTCAGCGTATTCTGGTTCCTTGCTTTTTTTTTAAATAACTTTTATCATCCTCTCTGGGTATTACTTGAAAATCTAAGGATGAAACTATATAAATTGAAGAGGATGACAAAGAAGTCATCGTAATCTCATTTAACTATCCGTTTTTATCATTCTTAAATTTATTTTCAATAGTCAAAAGCCTTAGTATATAGGTTTTATTTCAGTTTTATTAAATAAAAATGATATTATAGAATATTAATATTTATTTAAATCAAACAAATTAGGAATTATACATCATTCAAAGCACTCGTTAATCAGAAATATTCAAATTGAATTAAAATTTAGGTTGTTCACAAGTCAATCATTTATTCAATTGCAATTGACATCATGGTGTTAAAAAATAAAACTAGAAAATTAATTGCCGAAATGTCGTCTTTGGTGGAAAATCAAATAAATATTAACTCGTAAACCAAACGAAATTTTAAAAGAAAATTTGAAAATAAGAACTAATTAAGGATCATTGTTTTTTCCCAGTGATATTCAATACTGAAATCGAGTATTGTGTTATTGCTTTTTACTGCAGCTGACATAACGTTTTAATCGAGCCAACTGGAACTCGAATAATAAAAGTTATTCGTATGAACGTAATATGCTTGAGGAAAATTCAAGTTCACTGTTGTTATTTAAACTTTATTAAATTCCAAAAAATTTGTATTAGGATTATTAAGAGATTATATACATATATATATCAACACGAGGAATTGAAACTGGAATTTGCTCGAGTCAACGAACTTCAAAATTTTACAAAAGATTATAATTTCCAGAATAGTGTAATTACCTAATGGAATTAATCATTATTCAAGTAAAAATATCAGGTATAAAAAAAAGGTTGCGATAACTGTGTCTGTTATCATAATTGGTCATAAAATAAACTCCTATAGTGGACAAAATGTTGAAATTGCATCTAACCTATGGAATTCGGATATTCTGCAACCTTTTTGCTTCAGTCTAATAGCAAAATTATCAATAATAGGCAGTGCTACTGAACTCGTTCAAGTTGTTTTGGATAAAAATTCACATCTTTGTACTAACAAAGAGATTAGATAATCTCTCGGTTGCGGATCGGGCAGGGGACCTATGCACTAAAATTTTTTTTTTCTCGAACCCAAAAAAATTTTAAATAATCAAGAATTTATGTATCCACCTTTTTTACTCTGTGCAATATTCCAGAGCTATTTTAATGGACTTTGTTCCTAAGAGACTCTTTTAAGGGCTCAGTTTTTCAGATTTTGAAATTTTTTTATAAATAAATTTTGAAGGATGAAATTGTAACAAAAAATACGAAAAAATTTTAAACTAACAAAATTTTAATGATAATTTTGCAGAAAAAAGAGTTAAAAATTAATCAAAAATGGTTTGTAGAAAAATAAAAAGCTCAAACCATAGGCGACTCTTGCAGGAAGAAAACGAGCTCTGTAAAATTAACAGCAATTAAGATTTGACTCTGGAACCCAAGACAGAGAGAAAAAAGTAAATAAATAGAATTTATATGACACTCCGTACGAAAAGCTTGTTTTATCGTACGCGGGAAAAAAAACACATGTGTTAAGCTTGTCACACGTTGTGCCATAAAATACGGTTCGATACATGTGACCTTTTCACACGAGGGTAAAATCACTTTATCGCACTAGTATCTGGGTAGTAGTAAGCTGGGAGCTGCATTGGCACTAACCCTGACACGTGACTTCATATTTGTGGTTAATAGATCATCTTCCAAATTTGAAGCTTGATCCATGACCTAGAGTGTATTAGTACTCTCGGAAGAGTAATAATACACTCTAGGTCATGCATTATATTCTCCTTGCAAGAAAATAAGCTGCATACTATTTCTGATAATACAGAATAAAAAATATAGTAAGTACCTATGCTAGATGTTATCGTTCCAGTTTATATACTTTAAAGCTAAATAGATCAAAAACGATCGTCAGAGAACCAAATGCAAATTAATTAAAATTCATTAAAATTGCGATGTTTCAAAAATCTTGAAAAATTACCTTCCTCATCATTTTTTTTATTTATTTCTGGTTTTTTAATAAATCGACCTGGCGATGATTTTTCTGGTTTCCTTTAATTAAGTTTTCTCGCGTCAAAGAGTAACTACGGTTTGTGATTAGCTATTTATTAGTTAATTAAAAAAACATAATACCATGTGTGTTTAACGTCTATGAGCATTACCTGATGAGGAAGGTAATTTGTCAAGACCTTCGTAACGTCGCTATTTTTAAGAATTTTAATAAAATTGCATTTGATTCTCTGACGATCGCCTTTTATTTATTTAACTTTAAAAGATATAGGAACTTACATAAGTTTAATACTGAAGCTATCGTTCCGTTTTATTGTTCTATAAGGTGAAAGGAATCGACCATCATGAAACGTAAAACAATTTTTTCTTCAATCTCTTTATTGCAACGATTCGAGGGTGTACGTACTTATACCCTCCTCTTCAGGCTAACAACATATTTACAAAATTAATTCTTTAACATAAATATTAAATTTAAAATTTAATGCACGCACGGAACCGGTAAAACAACGTACCTTCTACGACTTAAAACTAATGTATAATTTAGCGTGTTGTTAATGTACAACACCACCCATGAAAACGTTTATCTTTTACTGAAAAATACGAAAAAAATTTATTTAAAAGTTAAAATAGGAAACAAAAGTAATTTAAAATTTGATATTATTTAAACCGCGAGGAACTCACTATCACTTTTTCCTCCGCTTTTTTCGCTCATAATTTATGAGAAACGTCAAAACTTATATTAAAACGGTGCGGTCGATCGCGAAGGAAATCTGTAACTAATGTATATAAATATTGTGGAAGAGTCTTCCTAGATCACGAGCAATATGTGAAAAGTGGGGGGAAAATCAGACAGCAAAGAAATGTTATAAATAAGACTTATAAATGAATCAATGAATATGTGAAAATTAACTACTCATTAAGAATGTTTTTGTATGAGTTCCAAAGTTTCTTTGTAAACGTTCTTTAAAACATTTGTGTCTTCAATTCTATTAAGCTTGTTTTTATGGTAAAAAATGTTCATCATCTCGGAAAACTCTCTTTTGAATTTGTTACTCTCTCTGTCAATAATCTTAAAATCATCAAAATTGATCGCATGTTCGGTGGTATACGCATGCATGGCAAGTGATGATCTTTCCGAAATGTTTTTACGTCTCGTTTGTGTTCGTCTCTACGCTTTTTTAGTTTTCTTAATAATGCCAATATTTTCCCTGTGAAAGCTCTTGTCAGAGAAGATATAACATTTGTCGACCAAATTATAAACTATTGCAATTTTTTGTGTTATTGGGTGATGCGAAAGAAAATTTATATACCTCCCCGATGCCGTCGTTTTTCTATACCAGTTGGTTACTATAGTGTTGTTTGCCTTAATGCATTCCACATCTAAGAAGCTTAATCTGTTCGATTTTTCGATTTCCACTGTAAATTTTAAAGAATGATGGAAAGCATTAAAAACATTTAAAGCAGAATCAACCTTGTCTTTTTTGATTATCAAAAAGCAAACGTCCACGTATCTTTTATACAAGCATATACCATTTTTTACAGAATTTAAACATGATGTTCCAAGGGCTTCAAACCTAATTTCCGCAAACCCATTGGAGGCCCCATAACTTGCTTGTAGAATTTATTATTAAACTGTATGTAAGTGGAATTTAATAGAAAGTTTATCCCATCTAAAAACTCTTGTTTTGATAAATTCAAATAATCTATTATATACCTCCACTTCTATGCCATTTCCTGTAATATGAGGTCCTTCGGGAGATTAGACAAAAGAGAGACTACATCGAAAGATACTAGATTATAGTTATCGGGGACTTGTATACTGTTAATAATCTCTTTGAATTTCAGACTGTTTTGTAATGAGGAAGTGGGACGGTTCAATAAATATATATTTATTGAACAGTAACGTCAAGCCTTTATCGAGATTATACATCGGTGAGTTTAAGGCTGAAACAATAATATGCACTGGAAAATTGGCTTTATGTATCTTTACAAGGGCATAAGCCCTGGCAATAGTGGTACTGCCAAGGTTATTTGTAATGTTCTGGAAACAGTTAGACAGCTCAATTTTTCAGTAAAAGATAAACGTTTTCATGGGTGGTGTTGTACATTAACACCACACTAAATTATGCATTAGTTTTAGTCATAGAAGGTACGTTGTTTTACCGGTTCCGTGTGTGGATTAAATTTTAAATATAATATTTACGTTAAAGAATTAATTTTGTAAACATGTTGTTAGCCTGAAGAGGAGGGTATAAGTACGTACACCCTCGAAAAGTTTCAATAAAGAGATTGAAGAAAAAATTGTTTTACGTTCCATGATGATCGATTGAGCCTTTCACCTTATAGTACTTATACCACTTCAAATTCAAAATATAATATTAAAAAAAAATTTTCGCAACTATAAAAATAATTGCGCTGCATAATTTTGCCTAAAATTGCCAAATGTTGCCAACAACTGCTAAGCGCTGGCTAAGCTTTGCCAAACTGGAATTTTGTCGTAATCAAATCAAACAAAACATGGCTTTGTTTATTTACTGCTGGATAACAAGAATAAATGTTTAATTATATGTTTCATGAACTATGTAAAAAATACTCTAGTTTTAATCTACAGTGATGTGATTTGATTTGAATCAATTTGTTACTGTAACGTCGTGCGCCTTTTCCATAAAAATTTTGAAATTTCCGAACTAAAAGTAACTCCAAAGATACCTATTAATGAAATCTATAGTAGATATAGATCTAGGGTTTTTCCTATTTTTCTATATTACCTACCCTAGCAGTAAAAATCGACATCGATCGAGCGCGTTAAGTAAATCAAAGAGCTTTTCCAAGAGGGTTTCGGGTTTCGGGTTCCCACTCTCGCCCGATTATATGTACCTAATTCGAGGTAAGAAATATAGTATTAATCAATGTTTAAATTTTAACTTTTCAATGTTTAACATGTTTAAAATTAATTTACAAACTGCAATTTAAGTTAATTATTGGTTTAATATAAATTTACATATTTCTTATTTTAGAGCAAAATCGAGCATATGAAATATTATATTTTCTGTACCTTTGTTTTGCGATAATTATAATTATTTAATATGTAAGTTTAGAAATAAGAAAACTGCATGGAAAACGTGTGAGAGCAAGAGAGATGACAGATGCGCTCTCTCTCTCACTCCTACACACTTTCCTATGTAAGCGTTAGTCCATCGAGGGTATATAAAAGCACCCCGATTTGTCCTGTGCGATGGACACGTCTACGACCCGAGCTAGCAGTCCGACGTGTATTCCATACTCTAAAGAAACATAAATAAAAAAATTCTAAAAATATCAAATTCTAATTTTTATTTCAAAAACCAAACTTTTCGAATACTAACATACATAAAAAAAATATTTACATTCAAAATTTCAAATTTTTTCAATTGAATTTATTATATTTGCAAAGAATTTCAATCAAATAATAAATAAAAGAAAAAGAAATCACATTCACAACAATTTAAAACAATACAAAAAAAAATATAAAAGTAAGGATAAAGTTTTTTTTTCTTTATATATCCATTTTTAATGCATGAAAACTTTGTAGTTTAAAAATTAATTTAATATCGCACACTTAGACCATCTGAGAAGATAGGCGAGAAGTTGTAATAGTTTTATTTAAAAATTAATTTAATAACGCATACTTAGACCATCTGAGAAGATAGGCGAGAAGTTGTAATAGTTTTACTATACACTTCAGGACCATCTAGACAGATAGGCTTGAAGTAGTCGCTATTCAATTAAAGCACTCTTATAGACCATCTGAAAAGATAGGCGTGAAGAGTTGCTAGAAATTACCTACCTATATAAACAAATCCGGACCGTTTAGCAACTGCGAACTGGCAGAATTGTTCAATAGGATAGGTTGTTAATATATGGTTTGTAGCCAAAGTTAACAATGAAATTCCTACTGCTAAGAATAGTGGTTCGAGTTTTATTAGCGTAACTATTGGTTAGAGCCAATGTTAAATATAAAAGGGCCACACCTGAAAATCGGCACTTCAGCCGAAAACCTGAGATCGTGTATCATACAAAATAAAAATTAACTTCAAATTAAAAAAAAATTTAAAAATTCGGTTCTAGTAAAAATCGGATTAAATAAATATTAATAACTAAAGCTCTTCATAATTTCCGATTCAGTCAAGATTTCACGCGTTTCAATTGCACAAACTCTCTGTCCCGAGCTAGTGTCTAAATACATTGGCTCAAAAAGGAGCAGTGTACATGCATTGCTTAAAACAAAATATGTATGCACAAATTTAAATAAAGTTGGTATTTGTTGTTCTCGGACTTCACATTACGTATGGCTGTCGAAATATAGTAATAATAATTCTAAGCAAGAAAACATTAACACAATTCTTTATTTGTTGTACAATGCAGGAAAAATTAATTTCTCTTTTACCTAACCTATACTATGTTCTTATATAAAGACATCAGCATTTAATACAATTCTATATATGCTGTACAATGCAGGGAAAATTCATTTCTCTTTTACCTTACCAACACTATGCTCTTATATAGACATAAGTAATTATATCAATCTATGAATATTTATACCTATGAAAAGAATTCAGTGACAAAACTCATCAATTAATAACGAGACCCATAACTTTTTTATTCAATTAGTTTGACTGTGTCGGTTTGAAAAAGATAAACTTGAATATTATCGCTTGGTCACGTTCAGTGTAATTATAAGTTGACGCGTACATACATATGTAGATATTCTGTATTATAAGTGTGTACTTGCATAACTCTCCGAGATTTTCGTTAAAAATAAGACAATCATGATCGATCTAATTTTGGTTTTCCTGCGCTCTAATTTAAAATAAGTGTGAATCCAATTTGTTGAATGTACTATTATAACGATGTTGAACTAACTCATTATAACGACTTCTTTTTCACTTGGAATAAACAAATACTCTATTTTAAGTAAGCGAAGAAAACTTAAATTTAATTGTTCGAAGAATGTCTGTTTATATGAGTGATACATACTATTTATCTTCATGTAGTATCAATCATATTATCATACTATCTAAAATGATTTTTATCAAATTTTATCCACTATGAAAAGGTCCCACGAAGATTCAAATCAAATCCTTAAAAACGCTGCAGTCGTCATCACCGTGATGAAAAGCCATAAATTTATGGTTTAAACAACTTTTAATGTAAAAAATGTTATTTTTCTAAAACTTCAATAATTCCGGAGTATCTACGTATACTTACGTTTTAATTAATATGTGCGAACTAGCGTATAGAACATTTCTTTAAATATTTTTGCATATCACATATAGCTCCACTTGTATATTTGCATAAAAAATTAAAACTTGATATGAAAAGATTATAAGAACAAAAATGTGCAACGATAGCCTCAAATACGTCAACAAGGGAATAATATTTTTGATAGAGGTAATAATTGATAAGGTATACTTGAGATAAGATTCATTCAACAAGTGCTTCCATTGATCTTAAAAAATATCTTGATTTTTTTGTGGAAAACTTTAGTAAAGCATAAATACGCGTAGCATATAAGTAACAAACAAGCTCCATTAATTATGAACGTAAATAGAGTAACCGTTGTATTTCCATCAGACGGTACACTGTCACGGTTTTTAAATGCCGGTACATCCATACTCAAATCATACACGACGAAGAGTAGGTCGCAAATATGCGCGTCAATGGATAGATGAGATTTATTAATACTATACTGCTTTGTATACATTTTTCGCTTGCTTGTCTGATAAAAACGTGGGAACGTAATTTTCCATAGGACTTGTAAGCACCGAGAGAAATACACACGAGTGGACGCAGAATATTTATGGTAAAGTAACTAACCTTGACAGATTGCTTGTATTCGTTGAGCTGATCTGAGGCAGGATCTTTAGACATCGTTAGGCTCTTGGTTACGTCTTCGCAGGTAGAACAGAAACGAGAATATGTACGCACGGTTAAAAATCCTACGAGAG
Organism: Megastigmus dorsalis; assembly: GCA_900490025.1. Lineage (NCBI taxonomy): Eukaryota > Metazoa > Arthropoda > Insecta > Hymenoptera > Megastigmidae > Megastigmus > Megastigmus dorsalis. The sequence goes on from UELU01144400.1 coordinate 18,448, forward strand.
CTGGTTTATCCGTCGCTGCGGCGCAAACCGGTACGTAGTTCCAGTGCCACTGGCGATTGAAGCAATGCAGATACCACGACCTTTTATTCGGCTCCGAGACTTGCCGACTGTGGTGGGGAGATGTGTAAGCGACTTCTTTTGCAGCGCGAAGTAGATAGCTCTGAAGCCACGGGAACAGTGTCACGCACTGGCCCCGATGCGGCAGTACACTTTTCATTAAACAATTTCACTCCATTTGTCCATTAAAATAATTTTCTTTTTAATTGATAAAGTTCCCCCTTTTTATATGCATCTATTGATGAAAAATACTTTTTTTAAATGTTATTTTTTACATCGATTAAAAATCAATTGAATAAGCTTTTGATTAATTATTGCACCAAGTCTAATTTTGTACTATAATATCAAATTATCTCTTATCTCATTTAATTAAATACCTTTATCAACTTACCGAATCGTAATTATATAATCAACACTCCAAAGCAGCTAATTGCATTTTTATTTGATCAATAACATAACCTGGTCTTAACGTTTATAAAATACATCATTAACCTTAATTAATAATATTATTGACATGATAGTATTAGTTTTTAAACAAACAAATACGTAGGTAAGCAACCAAAAAAAAAAAGAAATGAATAATTAGTGCAATAAACAGTTTTGCCAATTGGCTCTACTTGCGAAATATTAATATATATAGTAATAACAAGTTTTAGTTCATATATCTCTTTTATTCTTTTACGGTCACCTTTCGTTCGAACCAGGTACATAATTCCTTGCTCGACACATAAAAATCAAATCTTTAATTTGATGCGCATACATCATTTTAAATAGTAGTCAAAATGTTTGAATTTTTATCGTACAAACGATTTTATCTTGTCACATGATTATTTTTGTTTTCGATCTGCATCTTTGGTAGGAGATTCAAAATAGTCTATTCAATAGATAAAAGAAAAAAGCATTGAAGATTTTTGCTTATATCTTTTAAAATAGACTACACAACATAACAAATATTTTTCACTAGTATCAACATTGCATATTTACAAAATCCAAGTATTTCTTCCTACAAACATGATCCTTTTTACTTGTTTAATGCCAAACTTATTTACTTATTCATTAAAATAATAGTTGATTTTGTTAAATAAATATAAAAAAAAATAATATCTCTATGACATATATTTTTCAATGATCTAATCTAATCTTAGAGTAGTCCTAAAGCAAACAGTGACTTGATGCGCATATTGGATATTCATTGATAAAGAGCCTTACACATGTACACATTGTATTGATGTGATATAAATAAATTACTGCCAAAAATTTATTGACACAGTATATGTGGCTATTAAGCGATGCGCAAACATACAAATTATATGTCAATATGAAATATAACATTTCATAAAAATCATTTCTAAAGTCTGTACCTTCCAAAAAAGTCTATCACTTTAATGTATAAACTTTTCAAATTATACAATCAATACGTATCGTCATATACGTAAGTGAAGGAGGTACAAAAGAAAACGTTAATAATAATAATTGCAAGTGTTAACGGACTGCAAATTTAATTACATGTTTTTAAACCGTCGGGTTATCGAATTGACAGCAACAATATCGTTGCTGCAATATGCTATTAATATTAAAATCCCTCTTGAAGCGCAAGCCTTTTAAAATTTGGCAATTTTTTTAGTCACTAAATAGTGGCGCTCTTCTTTTCAGTCGAACTTGAACTTTTCAATGCCAATGGGTCGTTGCTAAAAGACGAAGCTAGGCCAGGCACCCTATGAAGGAACTCCTTGTTCTTCAGACAAGACTAGGCATTTGTCACTGGCATTGGACATTGCACTTGCCACACTATCAAATGGCTCTGTTCACCTTGTTCCTCGGTATTCACCGCTGCTGAGGCAGATGTACGATCAAGTCCCTCCTCTGTATCTTCACCGTCACCTACAAATATTTTAGTTCTGTGAAGCACCTCGTTGGAATATAATATAAAATACATATCTTACTATTTTGTATTACTAGATTTTTGAATTAGTAGTTCAAGTAACATTTCAGTTCATTCTAAATACTGAAAATATTTGCTAATTTTTCATTTTTTAATCTTTGCTTAACATAATTTGGATGCAAATTTCTAAATACAGTAGCTTTCCTTTCACAATCCAACCCCCAGAGAGCATAGAAAATGAAAATATAAATCTTCATTTTCTGATAAGAATTGAGGATAGAATTTTGTTTATCAGAGATTTTATGATACAGAATAGGTTTAGTTGTTGTTAGTTGATTGTATAATATACCGAGTTATTAACATAATTGTGTAATCAAGCATTAAAAAGCAACTTTACTTAATTGTGCCATTCCCACACATGTCATTACCATTAGTATTATTCTCACCAATCCCAGTAATAAAATAACATTAATCAATCTTTTCGAAATGAAACGATTATAAAAATTAGTGCAGTTAGTTTAAAAAAATTGACGTTGGTTAATAGACAAATGCTTGTATGATAAAAAGAGCAGGCTCATGTACATCCAGGTACTCTCTGGGGGCATACCTGACTAATTGCCATACAATTAGATGTGTTGCCACGTCACTCTCATCCTCAGCTTCATCTGCTGAAAATTATAAGCATGTCGAACGAATTTTAAAACCTTTCTTTTTATGACAATTTTTTTATAACTAGTTTGGCCAATTATAGCGGGTATTTTTATCCCAATTTGTTAATGTCATAATAAAAATGCTTCACCGATTTACTTACCAACTCTGAAATCAATGTAACCTTCACCTCCAGATAAAACAAGCATAGCTGGCTGTGTATTATCTGAAGCTGCACTTTGACCACCGTGGCCTGGAATGTAATCATCACATATCGACATTAAGAGATAAGTATATGTACGCAGATTTAATTTTTGATGTTCAAATTAATGAAAATGATACACACCTGGCACGGCGACGAACATCTTCACTGCATCTCTGTGACCATGAAAACTAAGTTGTGCATGGGCCATACTGCAGTATGGAACAAAACTGCCTGGAGTTATACCGTGATCGGAAGCAAAGACTCTAACGCCAACTCCAGGGGCATCACCCTTCCCACTACCAGTTTGAATACGTGACACAGCCATCGAACCTCCTGCACCTGAAATTTCATGATTCAAATTTTATATCATAGTTGAGATGATAAATGCATGTTGACTGGATTAATATATTACTTTCGGATAAAGGAACGGAGATAATAACGCCGTTTCCTGTACCGATCCAAAGTCTGTTAGAGGATATGAGCAGGGCTGTAATTCGGACGAAGGAAAAACCCAGTTTTCCCGTGCCTAACATTTTACTAACATAAGGCTCGATATCAACATCCTGCAAATGTTGATACGTATGCGCGTGGTACAGTCTTAGTGTTGAATCTAATCGGATGCTGACCCAAACACCCTCACCTAGCCAGGCTAGCTGTCTGACTTGGGATTCTCGACGTGGATGTGCATCAACGGTGCACTGCAATAGAAAGTCTTTTGGTTTTATTGATGTTTATTTGAACGTTAAAATCAACAATAAGCAGCGACTTTAAAATGATGTATTACCTCGAGTGACAAGGAGATAGGATCAATCACGTGAATTTTATTGCGGTAACCACACCACACAGTTTTACCCAAGACGACGGTCATACATCTGATGGAATGCTGCGGACTACCCAATGTTATAACATGATATTGAGAAAGGTCCCACTGGCCGTCGGCTCCTCTTCTGAATATAGCTACAGTGCCATCTGCTAAGGCCACCAGCACCCGGCCTTGTATGTGCCTACAACATACACGCATATAACACATACACACACACACACACGTACGCACACATGACAATTATTTCATATTAATATAAAACGATTAGTACGTTGAAAAGTTGAAAAACAAAAATTCCAAATTTTACTCACACAATTGCGAGAGCAGCATCTTGTAATTTTACAGTATGTAAGCACACCGACCATTTGGCTACGGCTGAATGAACAAAAACAGCTCCGTTTTGAGCTCCGAGCCACATGGTCGGTTGAATAGAAGACATTTTTTCTATCGGAGTCTCGCTCTCTTTATCTTCCTGGTCATCCGTATCATTTGTGCTTTCTCGTGTAGAACTAGATTCGGGAGCAATTTTTAAAAAACGAACTTTTCCTAAATTAAGCGTTTCGATGTCAACTTCCAGACTTGGCGGCTCAGCTGTATTGGAATCGGAGCCGGCGTCCCGCGGCTGGTCTGATTTTTCTTCTGGCGAGGCATTACCTGGTTTGATTGCCTCATCGACTTTCGTCTCTACAGTCTCAGCTTGATTTTCATCCGACAGGGCGATTTCCGCTTGATTATCAATGTCTTTGCTGACGAGTTCGTCATCATTAATAACTCTCGTGTTTTGAACGTAATCACTTTCTTTAGCACCAGGCACACTAGCGATACACAGTAAATGACTCTGACAAACATTAAAAACTTCGAGAATTTCCGCTGGATTATTCGCATCTATCACAGTTACTTTCGACATCTTTTGCGTGGACGTGCATATCCAAACGAGGGAACTCAACTGCTGCTCTAACTTTTCAGCTTCAAGCCTTCTCTGTTCGCTCTCTTGCAGTTCCTTATCTAAATGCTCGATTGCATCTTCGGGCTCGGTTTTACTGTCACTATTCATTTCGCGTGCTTCCGCTGCATAAAAGACGCTTCCTCCGACCATGGATCCTCCGTCTCTAGTTTTACCTCCACTCAAATTCACTCCAGCTCCACACCAAATCTAAATACAAGTAGAGCTATTAATAAGTTTATTTTTCTTTGATATAATAAATATTTGTTGCCAATAAAATGTTCTACGAGATTTTTCAATCACACATGGGTGTGCAGTAGATGTTTTATTGCAAAAATGTTTTATTCCTTTAAATAATACTTATTGGGAAATTGATCGATGTATGAACAGTTTTCAAACAGATTTTATATTGATTTACTTTAATCATAGAAATTTATTCCCAAGTTCATAAAATATTTTTAGAGTTTATTTCTTTTTAAATCACAGAGAATAAAAACATTAAATGCATTTTTCAAGCGAAGACGAATAACTGATTTTACCTTCATTCCTGGCTCGGTTTCCTGCAGAGGTCTGCAATAAACAGGTACTGGTACTGGCTGACGAGTTGGAGCACTTGGTTTGCCAGGTAAGCTCCAACCATAAGCTTGCAATCGGCCGTCCTCTTTACGAACGTGAGCTCTAACTTGGCGATATTGCTCTCTTCTTTCATTAGCTCGTCTGGCCACTAGCTTCTCAGACGACCTGTAACCAAGATATGTAACGAATCAAACGTTGATGCTGCTTTTGTGATTTACAGCTCATGCAAAATATCGACACTACGTTGTAGTTAACGAGAGTGAGAATAAGAAATGAGAAGTATGATTTACTGAAGTTGGTGTTAACATTTTTAGTTAATGTATTTGCTAAGCAATTTCTGCGACGACATAGTCACATCGTAATCGTATTTGCTAAATTAGTTTATTAATGGTCAGTAAGCACTTGCATACTAGTACGTACTTGGTAACAATTAAGAGGAGGGACGTACAGAAAGATGAAATTATATTACCTGTTACGCAAATAATCAAGGGCGAAAAGCTGAGCTTTCTTGAGTGCATCGCAGGGGAAGGAACAAAGTGCAGACCCAGAGTAAAGATACCAAAGCAAAGTACATCAACAATTGAATAAAAGTCAAAATATAAAATGTAAATATGTCGTTTATTCTACGTTAAACAAATTCTGTATTCCAAAGTCTCAAGGTATAAACAAAGTGGTTATGTACACAACATGATTGTCTCTTTAGCAGAAGCAGTAATTTGCTTGAAAAAATTATCTTAATATTGTAACGTACTTGATTTTTTTCTTAACGAAATTTAAAATTTTAAAAATTCTCTATGTACACAATATATGTAACCATACATAATAAAAGCTAAACTATTAACATCTATAAAAACATGCAACGTGTTCTAAAAAGAACTAACAAAATAAACAATAACATATAAAGTTCAATCTACTGCTATTAAAATGGCACTGAATAAATATATATCTGTATATAAAATTAAATAAAAATAGAAGAGCCTCGCCACAAGTTTGATAACTTAAAGTATTCTAACAACAAGTGCAATTAAATTTATGATTTCTCACATGGTGTCTCCTTGGTCAAGAAAATCATGCCGATTTTTAAGTGTTCGCCTGCGCATCATATCTAAAGACGAGCCTGGAACGACTTGGTTTGCTGGTGCGCTGTAGCGAATGTGTGGCCCGGACCGAACTAGGGGCCCTCGGTCAGCTGGTCCCGTGAAGAGATTACTAAAACTATAATAGCAAAACAAAGTTTTATTGTTTGCGCTGCAAAAAGAATACAGTACAAAAAATACAAATCAAAAGAAATTACAATTTCCAAAAGGTTTGTTTTCCACCAGATATACTCGCGGGATCCGTTTTACTGGCGCGTATCATTTCTGTCCATCTAACAGCTTCTTGCAGTTCCATAAATCTCTCTTTGTACTGATTTCTCTCCATTAGTACCCTTGCCATCTCAGCTCGTGTGAATCTCTTCCTTTGCGCTAATGGTACTTCTTCTTCGTCATCACTTTTCGTTGCCTTCGCCGCAGCGTCTGCTTCTTCTTTCACTTTCTTTAATTCTTCTTCTAAAGATGACACTCGCTGTTGAAGACGCTCCCTCGCTTGTTGCATGCCACGAATCTTTTCTCGAAGTACCTCTTGTTCACTAAATTTTTAAATGTTAATTTTATTTTTATAAATTTATTTTTTATTGCAATTTATCTTACCCAGTTAATTCGTCTACTTTAACAATCAGGTCGTCCTTTACAATATTCAAAGCATTCCTTGAAAAATATTCATATTTTTAATTCAATTTTAAGAAAATATTGCATTAACTATCTAAAATAAAATATGCTTACTTGGTAGCCAAAAGTTCATTATTCTCCATTATTAAGTTTTCAACCTCCTTGCCCATACCTGCAAAACACGTAAAATTTAATTATGTATTTTTTTGTACAACATTATATAATAAAAACAAACAGTATAGGAAACAACACATTAGAAAAGTAATATACAATTGTTTAATCAGTAAAATGGAAAGCCATACTTAAATTGGAGAATGAAATCTTAATTCTACATCGAGAAGTATAATCTCTTACCAAAAAAGTTGTCGTTAACTGGATGTACGTAGGTTATTCGTTGCATGCATCATTAAATGAAGATTTGTGGAAACAGGAGTACAGCATTAACACAAACAATGAAAATTATTAATTAGCAGATTGTTAAATAACTTTTAGGTATTTCCTTGCAGTTGACATGCTAATTTGACATTTTGTACAACATACAAAGAATATTACAATTTATGTTATTTTTAAGCATATCACAGTGTGACAATAAAAACTGTATCAAAAAAATATTTATGTTTGTTAAACATACCCGATGAAGCATACTCTCCAGGATGAACCCAACTTCCTGTAAATTAGTATAAAATATCATGTTTGTAATTCAAATAAATTATCTTTAAAAAACTACCTGTGATATCAGCTCCTTCATCCATTTCTCCCAAGGCATCTGCATCTTGAAAACTGATTTCTTGATATAATGTATTTGCACTTCGGCGTTCTTCCCTATCTGTTCTACTTCTTCCCCCAGGGGTTGTGGCCAGTTTTTCTACCCGTGGAGAAGTAGGTGTTGTTATTACTGGTGCTGTTTCTGTTTCTGGGCTCACATCTTAAACAAAATCAAATATTTGAATACATGCTGAACAAAAACTGAAAGTAGGTTATAAAAAATTGATTATTACGTCTAGAAATTGCTGTAGTTTTATTCTCTTGTACTGGTGGATCTGTTAACTGACTCTTATCAGATGTTTCCACTGTTGCTTCACTACTGCTATCTAGCATTTCTGTTCTTAGGCTTGCAGCACTAGGTGGACTTTCTTCTTGAATATCCTCAGCATTCATACTAGCTTCTAAACTCTGGAATCCATAACTAAGAGGGCCAGAACTACGTGACATGTGTGCCATTCCAAGTGGCGGTAAACGACTTGGTGCTCGACTACTAGATGTTGAATTTTCCAATCGTTCTGTACTACCAACAAGCATTTTTGTTCTTTCCATGTAGTCAACATGAGTTTTGAACAATTCGGTATAACGGTCGTGCAACCTAGAATATTCGCGTTTCAATTCCGATTCTTTTTCTTCAAGTCGAACAACTAAAATCAAGATTTTAATTTTCAAGATTAAATAAAGCAAACATTATTTCTCAATATCCTAATGTGCAGTGCAATGGGCCCAATAATATTTTATGGAAAAGACAAATGAAAATTCAAGCCAATGTTTTTGAAACAAAAATATAAATAAATCAAATGAAAATGATAATTAAAAATAAGCTGAATAAATAAACATAAAAGCAAAACAGATATTTATGCACTTTTTTTCTTATGATTCCCCTTATATCTTTTGGAAACAAAAGCACAAAGAAAAATTCAAAACTGAACATAAAATAAACTCAAAATAATCTACTCTACTGTGAGGGGTTTTTCTTTGACTGGAGATGTCATTGACATTTGTACCGTGGTCGTGAGAATTCTTGGTTTTGAGTTCCAACATCCTAACGATAGACTCCAGACTATCAATTTTTGATACTAATTCTTTACGTTCGTCTTCTGCTGCATCTTCCAGTTCTAGTAATTTCTGTTGAGTACATTATTACATTATTCATAGTTGTTTGGAATCTACTTGAAAACATAGATAAAAATACAAATTCAATTGATTAAAGTCTTACTTGATCAGATGTTTTTCGAAGCTGTTTTTCTCTTTCATATTGGGTTACAAGCTGTTCATTATCCTCTTTGAGTAGCTCCAATTCTACTTCATGCTCTTGGTTTTGTGTGTATGCAATATCTAAGCACTCCAACACATTGACTAGTAAGGGCATAAGTTCTTTAACAACATCTTCATCGTATCTAGCTATCATCCGTTCAAATTCTTGATAAATACTTCCAGCCAGTGACTGAACTTTCTCCGACATGACGACATGACTGTCTTCATGTGTCCCGTATACAGTTTCCTGATCCATTTTGATTTCTGTCATTTTTTCTAAATAGGATAAAATAAATGTATTATCTTAAAATTTTTAATGATTCGTAAAAAGAGTGAATACATTGCTAAAATAGTTTTATAAAATAAATGTCTCCATAGCATTTGGCTTAAGGCCAAACATAAAAGAGAAAACCTTCATAGAGCAACTAAAACTAAAACCTAAACCAACAAGAAGTGTAAGCTTCTATATGTTCTGTTGGAATATTTCAAATATTTGTTATTTATACCTTTTACTCAATCATCACTTAAATATAAACTAGTTTCAAATTATCATTGAAAATTAATATACAATCAGTGTTTATTAATTTTCAATAATAATTTGAAACTAGTTTATATTTAAGTGATTGAGTAAAAGGTATAAATAACAAATATTTGAAATATTCCAACAGAACATATAGAAGCTTACACTTCTTGTTGGTTTAGGTTTTAGTTTTAGTTGCTCTATGAAGGTTTTCTCTTTTATGTTTGCCTGATGCAAAAGGATTACAAGGACAACTACATAATCTACATAAGATCATCAAAAGATGAACAATTTATAAATTATAAATAGTAGAGTAAGGCATTTTTAATATAATATTAACTCGCATATTTAAAAGAAAAATTAGAAAAAATAGTTAATAAAAATATCTTGTTATGAGAACGTGATGAGAGCATTGCAAACATACACATACTAAAAATTACGTGAGTAAGCTACGACTATTAGGATGGAAAAAGTAGGAAAAATGCGTACCTTGAAAGCCTATCCTATTTTGACGCGATCAGCGACGAACAGTACTGGAGATTTTTACTCCTATATTTTTCCGAGTCTAGTTTCACTTATTTATGCGTTTCTTCATTCCAAACGCTTAACTTCTTTACAAATTTACATAAAAGGACTGCATCGAGCTAGTTGAGACATACTTTTGAGCGCAATATTTTTTTGCTGAACGTGTCAGTAGTGTTGATGTATTATTTACGTATGCCCACTATATGTCGTTTACTCGGTAATTATTTTTCTGATTTCCGAAGGCCTGCCTTAGAATTCCGAGCAGGCAATGCTTCGAGACTCCTATCAGAGTGATCGCCTTATAAAAGGCGATGACTCCTGCTCCGAATCGTCGTCTGCGTACTCGAGATCTTCGTCCTCGTAAACATCGCGAATGATCTTACGCCCGTATTACAGCTGTGCCAGCAGTACCACTACCTTCTGCATCGTCCGCTCGTCCATCAGTGTCCTGCCCCTTGACTCTTTTACTTTCTCGTTCTGTCTCGTGAAAAACATGGGTAGTATTCTAACAGCCACACTTCGATCACTTTGGAGCACGAACACTTACTATCTCCTTTCTCGCAATCTCTTGCGAAGTCGGAAACAGCATTCGTCAGCACTGTTTTCTCCCCGATTTCTTTTTCACTCGATTCCCAAAGTCCTATGGGCTATGAGTCTAGTTATATAGATATTACTTAAATTAATTTTATTGCTTACCAACAGCTGATCATATCACTATCTACGAGAAAGAATAGTATATATATATATATACACTTAATAGTCTACCGTGGGAAATTGGTAAATAAAACTCAAAATTAAAATACCTTTTTCTAAGATTGAACGATTACTGTTTGGGCAATTAATTACTCAACTTATATTTTCAACTAAACTACCGCTACTGCTTCGTCATAGTTGTGATTTTATTTAAAAAATTTATTTAAATTTTAAAATTTATGAGCGTTGCTTTTGTACCGACTGAGAAATGGAGTCGATATATAAGGTATATATATATATATATATATATATATATTAATATGTTCAGAATTTTGATACATGGTCTGTGGTCATGCACAATTATATATCTATATCTATATACGTAATATTATAGGTATAATACATGCAGTATTGCATGTGTTTATACTTTTAGGTTTATTCATAGGATATTGATGTGTATTGGTAGTGTGTGTACAATGTACATAGAATTTTTTTTGTTGTGTACTCTCGTGGTCAATACGTCCGCCAACGGTTAACCGCGAATTTATGCGTTAACTTTGCACAGCTTCCATAGAACTGACAGTAATAACATAGGAAGGAGCAGCCATTCAACAGATTGCGTCTGCTGCTCAAAATCCCCTCACAATAGCCGTAAAACCCACAAATACGATAAACTCCTTGATTACTCACGCAGGGCTGTGCTAAATGTTAGAGATCACGGGGAGCTTTTGTGCAAAAATTATTCATAAGTATTTACACGTAAAAAAATAACTTTTTCTCTAAAATGCCGCTGGCAACGCTAACAGTTCCATGGAATCATGAGCAAGTAAATGAAAAGGTAATATAATATCAAGTATTTAATTTGCTATTTGCTTTTTATCACAATCATAATTTCGGCTTCTGTATACAAATACGGTTGATAAAAATTTCATAGTGAAGTATTTTTTTTTACTTTTTCACATGCTAATTATCTATAAACCTTACATAATTTTACTTAACTACATGTAGCCAAGTACTTTAATGTTATTAATAAATTTACAGCAGAGCTCAGAGATACTCTCTGCGGAGAGTCAAGAAGAGAACATGATTACAAGAAGTTCCATAGATGCTCATTCAAATGGCTGCTCAGAGTCACATGAAATTGAGGTTCGTGATTTGGTACGAGAGGGACATGATAAAGCAGAACCTAAGCATTTTGAATTGCTCAAAGTTCTCGGGCAAGGCTCATTTGGCAAGGTTGATCAAATTAATCATTTTAATTACTTTTATACTAATTGATTTTATTACTAACAATATAATTGCACAAACTTTAGGTATTTTTAGTTAGAAAAACAGTTGGCAAGGATAGTGGAACTCTTTATGCCATGAAAGTTTTGAGAAAAGCCACTCTTAAAGGTAGTATTTTACAAAATTTTTCATTGTGTATGTACATTATGTATACATTCAATAAATACATACTAATTTTTAGTTCGGGATAGAGTGAGAACTAAGATGGAGCGAAATATTCTAGTAGATGTAGGACATCCGTTTATTGTTCGCCTACACTATGCATTTCAGACAGAAGGGAAACTTTACTTGATTCTTGACTTTCTAAGAGGAGGTGATTTGTTTTCCCGACTTTCTAAGCAGGTTTGTTAAAAATATACAAATTTTATACCTTGATCCATTTAAAATGTCCATTATATAGAACCTATTTTTTATTTTATTCTAGCTTATGTTTACAGAAGAAGATGTGAAATTTTATTTAGCAGAATTAGCTCTTGCTTTAGATCATGTACATAGTCTTGGAATTATTTATCGAGATTTAAAACCTGAAAAGTGAGTAATTAATAATAATCAATAATTTATTCTAATTAATCAATAAATTATTAATTTTGTGTGTTCTCATTTTAATAAACTTGATTATTTTTTTTAGTATATTGCTAGATACAGAAGGACATATTGCCTTAACTGATTTTGGATTGAGCAAACAACCACTTGATGATACAAAAACATATTCTTTTTGTGGAACTGTTGAGTACATGGCTCCTGAGATTGTGAATCGCAAAGGACATTCTTTTGCTGCTGATTGGTGGAGCTTTGGAGTTTTAATGGTTCTAATTTTATGTTTAGTTATAAAACGTGTTAAAAATACTTTTTTAAATTTTGTAAATTAATTTTTTATAACAATAAATTTTAGTTCGAAATGCTAACTGGTGCATTGCCATTTCAAGGATCTAATCGTAAAGAAACAATGACTAAAATTCTAAAGGCCAAATTAGGTATGCCACAAGAAATATCACCAGAAGCGCAGGCGCTTTTGCGTGTATTATTTAAAAGAAATCCTGCAAATAGACTAGGTTCAAGTAAGTATAAATTGTTTTACTTGAATAAGTTTCCTACGATAGAATTGAATCGTTTTTTTCATAATACAATATAATTTTTAGAAGGTATAGATGAAATCAAGCAACACGTTTTTTTCCAAACTATTAATTGGCAAAAGCTGTACAAAAAAGAAATTAAACCACCGTTCAAACCAGCTGTAAGTCAAGAGGATGATGCATTTTATTTTGATAGTGAATTTACATGTAAGACACCTAGAGGTAAGATGTAGTAATTTTAACCATGCTATAAATTTTCTTTTTTCACAGAAATGATTAAGTATTTTATATTTAATTTAATTATCTAGATTCACCAGGAGTGCCACCAAGTGCAACTGCACATGAACTATTTCGAGGTTTTAGTTTTGTAGCACCGTGCCTACTTGATGATCGCGAAGCCTTTACTGAGTATAAGCAATGCGAAAATGTAGCTACTAGTTTTCCAACCTATGTTAATCCTACCTGTATAACTGATGAATACGATTTTAAACAAGAGATAGGCAAAGGAAGTTACAGTACTGTTTATTTGGCTGTCCATAAAGCAACAAAATCGGAATATGCTATTAAAGTAAGCCTCTATATATTAAAAAAAAAAAGATTTATTTTTATATATTTAATTTAATATGATAGCCAGTTTTTATTAATATTTAATTTTATTTAAAATTTTTACAGGTAATTGATAGAAAAAAACGTGATCCTACTGAAGAAATAGAAATATTGTTACGTTATGGAAGACATCCACATATTGTTACCTTAAAAGCTCTTCATGAAGATGAAAGACATGTTTATCTTGTATTAGAATTGTTACGTGGTGGTGAACTTCTCGATCGAATGCTAGAGCGTCGCAATTTTACTGAAGCAGAAGCAGCTGAAGTTACCTACATCATTACTAGTGTCGTGCAGTACCTTCATGAAAATGGAGTAATGCCAATAATATTTAATTTTTTTACAATTTTTTTATTATTATTTCTAATGTAAAATATTTATTTAGGTTGTTCACCGTGATATAAAGCCATCGAATATTTTATATGCCAAATCTGGTTTTAATCCTTCGACACTGTGTATTTGTGATCTTGGCTTTGCAAAGCAGCTGAGAGCAGAGAATGGCCTATTGATGACGCCTTGTTATACGGCTAATTTTGTAGCTCCAGAAGTATTAAAGCGGCAAGGGTACGACGCTGCCTGTGACATCTGGTCTCTTGGAATTTTATTATACATCATGTTATCTGGGTAAGTTTTTCTTAACATTCTCATAAAATAAAATGTTCTAAACAAATTTTTACTTCTTCAGTCGCATACCATTTCCAAATACTCCTGGAGATACAGCAAATGATATTCTGGATAGAATTGGACGTGGCAATATAGATATGGAAAGCGGAGTATGGTATCAAATTTCGCCGGAAGCAAAGGAATTAGTGAAACGCATGCTGCACGTTGATCCAACGCGAAGGCCTACTGCAGCCAGCATATTGAAGCATTCTTGGATTGCAAATAGGCATCGCATACCTCTTAATCTCTTGCCTGATATTACTAAAGATCCAGTCATTGTAAAGGTACTGATAAAAAAGTTTTAATTACATATAAAATAATTTTTAGATTTTATAATCAAATGAACTTACAAAAATAAAACTGCCTTATTACAGAATGCTGTAGCAGCCACTTATCAAGCTATGTCTAATAGCCCCAGATTGCCTCACATTGGCCCAGTCGTAATGTCGGAACTGGCGCGGCGCAGGACTCGAGCGAAATTATCTGCCAATATTCACGTTTGAAAACAGTTGATAATTCTTACCACTGTCCTTAAAACTGTTTACTAGATAAGCAGTTCAGGATTTGCGATGGTAACTAATGCCTCATTCATCAAGCACAATCAAGTGCGTATGCCTCAACTTTTAAAGTTAGACAATGAGAACCTGTAACTGTATTTGTCATTTTTTAATTCTATTATGAAAAATTGCTAGATTTCCATGTAAGTTAAGAATGTCGAGAATCATGTGATATTTATTTATTTTTTATTCTTGCTTTTAATGAACGTATATGCAGTGGAGTATGTATACAAGTTTGGGTGATTCTACATTAGGTGAAAAGTTTTGAATCCATAAAATTTTGGGGAAAAAATACATTTCATACTCAAAGTATAATACAAATTGATAGAAATTTATTTTATATAGCTAAAAAATCCTATTATTTGAGGTTTTTTATAGTTTTAAAATAAATTAATTTCTTGAGAAATACCGATTTTAAAAAGGTCCATGTAAACGCTAAAAATTTAAAAGAATAAGAAAAAGGCTCATAGAAGAATGATAGCACTTTTAAGTTCAAATATTAATCCAAAGATTTGTTTTTGTACTTTAAGTATGAAAAATATTATTTTCTTGAAGTTATATAAAACTTTTTAGTTTTAATCCTGCTTATTTGACTTGGAATCAGCCATATGAATATTATTAAGGCACAAATATTGTAAAGTTTCAATATATTGATACTTTTCTTCCATTGAAAGAGTTCTGAAAATTTGGTACACTTAAGGGGATGTGGAATATTAACTCATTTTTAGCTTAAAAAGAAAAGTGGATTTTATTAAAAATATATAACATTTCCCAGCACTGTATTTTTGAGTTAAAAAATTTTGTTAAAAGTCTAACAAGACTTGATCGACCATCACAGAACAATACGAAATATATCTTGCAATTTTATTAACGTATAAGTTGCAATACTTAAAAGTCTCATGTGTATATCCTTCTCTTCAGGTTTAATTGTTTAAGTCTGTAGCACATATTTTAAATACTTTTATATGTCATTCCTGCCTATTGAGATGACTGAAGATCTATTGTAAAAGTAAAATTGATCTTTCATCAGAATTTAAAAAAGCATTTAAAATATGAGAAAGAGACTTAAACAATCGAGCTGGATATATTTGATATTGTTCTGTGATGATTGACCTAGTCTTGTTACACAGCTTTAAATATAATTTTAAAATGATAACTTCTATTTACAACTAAAAATTATTTCTTTTTGCAAAAAAAATTTATGAGAAAAGCTTTATTTACTCTATGTTTCTTTTTTAAAAAGATTTATTTGATAAATTTTTAAATAATTTTAGTATTACTTGCTCACAAAATCCTGCGTTCTAGACTGCCAAGTGTATCTACATACTTATAATGAAAGAAAAATAAAATTTCATTTCCACTTAAGTATTATCAAATGTATATTATATATATTAGAATGCTTATTCATAATTTCATTTGTCTACGATCAAATGTGAAATTGTCAAGATTTTGTCTGAAAATGAACTCTTTTAAACTAACTTCCTAGATTTAAGAATTACTTTTATCAATTAACCAATGTTATATATATATATATTACTATTTACAAATCTATTATCATATTTAATTATCAAAGTTGTTAAAATAGTGTAGTTCACGTTATAACAATTTCATTGAAAGTTTAGAAATGTCTTATTTGAAAAATGTTTTAATCCTTAAGACAAGAATTACTGAGTCACTGTAAAGTTTAAAGACTAAACTAAGAGTCAATAACACCGATACTTACTACTGGCAGGTAATTATATTTCTTAAGAAAGTTATCAAAGTATACCATTGATCTCCAATATTGTAGATCGATGTTCAAACATATATTGCCATAAATGTCGTCACAAGCTCGACGTCGTGTGCATGTATATTTTTATACAAAAGTTGGGGAGAGAATATAAGGATGTGCAAGAGAGCAAGCGAGAACAATAGAGATAAATTAAATAAATCGAGCCAGTGAAATGACAGAAATGTTTCTTTTATATACATTTATCTTTAATTTTTAATACATATAAGGTCAAGTTTGTCTGCAGTTGCGATCTGTAGGCCAACATTATCTCAGGAAAATATTTTATGTGTCGTTAAAACTACGTACCTATTTACAAATGCATATATACAACCGTGCATGTGTTAACACATCAAAGGTATCCCTAATCAAAGTATCAAAGTATAAACATAATTCTGTACTTTTAAAAATTGTTTAAAATATAATAATATATGTGAACGATTATTGAATTCAAAACGTGAGTTTCATTTATTTTATATTCCCTTACTTACAAATCAATAATTAATCAACACTCGGCTCCGGTTTACAGCTGCAAGTGTTTATATTTTTGAAAAGTGTGCGAAAAGTCGAATAGCTGAAGCGTCATCTACCGGAAATCTACGTAGAATGTACACCGTGTCAGGATCCAGATGCGAGCATCATCAGCGCGAGCCGTGAAATAATGAATTGAGCGCATCACCGTATTTCCACTACCGCAAAAACGTGGCGGACATTCAGCGGTTTCCTGCATTTTTCCACGATACTCCAAAGCGTTTCAAAGCGGCCCTTTGTCAACGACTTTTACTTGGCTCGATACACTAATCGAGGTAAGAATAGCGTCTATAATACGCTTTCAGGGCTTCCACCGCTTTTCATTGCTTCTGAGAACCGCAGCTCGAGCCTGAGCTCCTCGAGTTGTGGCGTGCGCGCCTTTGTAAATCTATGGCATGCTGTCGCTGCTCATTCGCTCGCTGAATCATTATCAAATATAACCGTTTTATCATAGTTAGCTTATCGCTTTGGAAATGAGACGAGTCTCGAGGCAGTCGCCGAACCGAAGAGCTAAGGGTTAAAAGCCTGCTCCGATGCCGATAGTTTTACCGCACGAGGACGGCGCGATACTTTCGGTATACAGTATTCGCGCGCGCTGCGAAAATTTTACGTCACAAAATCAATACTTTCAAGACCTTGATCACAATTTAATATTCTCATTCGCTTAACGGTAAAATAGAATTCCAATCCTATGATCCTAATTGAAATTCTAATCCTGCCAATGTTCCTAATAATCCTATGACCAATTTCAAATTTAAAGCATATTGTTTCCAGTTCCTGTCTTCACTGTGATTTTTCGTCAGGTTTTACGGATATTCTCGTGGGAAGGCCATTATTTGAATAGAAAAAAAATTACGTTCATTTGTACAGTACTAATTGTTTGAGAGAAAATTTTACAAGATTAAAGATGCTTCTCCTAATGTGCACACAAGTGCCAATGAGCTTTAAAGTGCTCAGAATAGGTATGACTGAATATGTAGGCCAAATAATATTTATCATAAACATATACTTTAAACTATAAACAGGAAATTCTTTACTAAATAATTTGTTTAAAATAAATTTTATTTTCATTCATTTTGGAAAGAACAAATCAAAAGTATTATATTGATTATTGTCGCTTTCCATTCAAAAATATCATATGTATACATGTAAAATATTTTCCAAATAAATATTTTTATTTTTAGGTTTCTCCATCATGCTTCAAAAAGGCCCCCGTCCTATAGTTTTTTGTGGCCCATCGGGTAGTGGAAAAAGTACATTGATAAAATTGCTGTTTGATGAATTCCCGGATAAATTTGGATTTTCTGTATCCCATACAACTAGACAGCCAAGACCAGGTGAAGAGCATGGTAAACATTACTATTTCACCAGCAAGGAAGACATGCAGAAACAGATTGAATTAGGAGAATTCATAGAAACTGCAACATTTAGTGGCAATCTTTATGGAACAAGGTATGTGTATATGAAACTAATAATTATAAAGCAATCTTTACTAATTTTTAAACTTTATATCTAGTATAGTATCTTATACTTATGATTATAATTATACTTGTAGTAAACGATCTGTAGAAGATGTTCAAAGAGCAGGAAAAATTTGTGTATTAGACATAGAAGTTGAAGGAGTTAAACAAATTAAGACTAGTTCACTCAATCCGTTGTTTATTTTCATCAAACCTCCATCAATTATTGAATTAGAAAAACGTTTGATTGGCCGCAAGACTGAAACTAATGATTCTCTGCAACGTAGGCTGTCCAGTGCAAGAGCAGAAATTGAATTTGGTTCGTGAAAATATTAATTACACATTTAAAATTTTTTTTATTATCTCTAGTGATCTATTCTAATTATTGAAATCTTTTATTATAGGTGAGTCTCCAGGAAATTTTGACTTGGTAATTGAAAATGACAATATAGAGAAGGCTTATCTCAAATTGAAAGACTTTATTTTAACTCAGTCAAAGCAATCAAAGAAAAATAGTACGTTCTAAACATTTATTATACTTCTAATTTAATAATATATTTGTCAAATTAAATTTTCTTACTTAATTTTCAGTAAATTGACATGAATCAACTTCAGATATAAATTAAGTGCCAATTCATAGTTTGGAATTGATCTCCAACTAATTTTGTGCTTGCTACAGCATTTGAAAACACAGTCTGGAACTGCATTACATGAACGAGAAGAAAGTTTTAAGTATTAGAATACAAATGTGATTAGAGGATAATATATTTATGCAATGCATCAAAAAACCAAATTAAGAATATTTAAAAATTTATTTGAGAATTGACTTGCATTTACATAGGGAGATAATGGTAAGAATGATTAATACTTGACTTTTAAAAACATTTATTTTCATTGCATCGTTTTTATTTTATACTTTTAAATACTTTGGTTTTTGTTAACCGTATAATAAGCATTTGCTGCATTGCAAAATATATTTATATTTTTCGTACAGTTGCATTGACAACTGATGAGCGAGAAGAATCATGAAATTAAATACATTTGTCAGCTGCGTAAGATATTTAAGTTATATAATAACACTATGAAGTATTCTAAAATCAATTGTAAACAAATATTCGGTTATACATTTTGAAATTGAATTTGTTTTGAAACATTTATTTATTTATTTTATTTATTTAGATTGAATTTGATTTTAAGAAATCATTGATAATTTGAACAGAATCTTCAAACTTGTAATTGACAATTGTAGTTATAAACTCATGGATAATGACACAGTACATACAGTTAATTATTTTTTTTTATATTTAACTTTGCTCTATTTTATGCTCTCACTCTGTGCTTGTTAACAAAGCACATGTAATATTTTACAGTAGTGCTTGTACCAATCGGCCGAGACTTGGGCTCGAAGCCGGGACCTCGGGATTACGAGCCTATTGCTCTGTGCGACCGAGCCACCATAGGCCTCATATAGTTAATTAAATCTAATTTTAAAAAATATTAATTACCGTTTTCTTATTTTTGGATGCAACATTTATTTTTTTAAGCTGTATGTATTTGTCATGTTACTAGTATTAACTAAACACATAATACTATATCATAAATAAAATAGTGGTAAAGATCATAGACTAGTGTTGTATTCAAACTAATTTTACTGCGTGTCTAAAAATTGTTATTAAATGTAAGTAGATTGAAGATTAAAATTAATATTAATATAGTAAATAACTGAGACTACCCACCACTAAAAAAGTTGTGTTTCGCTAGAGTAAAAAGTATTAAATGTACAAAAGTCTATCCAGAATTGTCGTTTCCATCTCGAGATACTTGTGTTACAAAAAAATTGGTCTAATCCAATTTCTGGCCTGTTTTTATAAATCAAGCCGTACAATTTATCGTATTATCGCGGTGCAGGTAAAAATTAACTTTTTCCTATGAATGAATGACGCGAGTTCATCGAAAGAACTAATATCAAATTTCTTTATCACTAGACGGAAAAAGGAATAATAATCATGTTCAAAAAGATCAGAAGTTCACAACCCCGTTGGTTATCGTAATACTTCCGTACTTGCACTCCCAGCACTAACGTAACTTACGAGTATCGAAAGGAAGCGTGTTAAAACAATGTATGAACACTAGCTGACAACATGATCTGCCTGAACAGCGTGATTGGCATTTCAAGATAATGTATTTGTATATGTATGTGTAGGTTATTGGTTAGTGTATCATTGATGAATTATCTAAAATAATTGTACGGCTTGATTAATCATTGGTCGATTGCGAATGAAATATGTTCGTTGACTTCGGTTTAACAAAAAAACTATATATAAATGTGTACACTGACAAAGAGAATGTATAGCAGCGTGTATAAAATGTTTTAATATGTATAGGTAATGTAAATACCTTGAGAAAGGAAGAAAAAAAAAAGTAATATTAAAAATGTGACGAGTGTTCGAATCAAATCGGAGATTATATATATATATATACATTCGCTTTCGAATTTTCATTACTCCGGTTACTCTCGGTTATCATTATAAGTTTTTTACCATGAAACATCGTTAACTGTTATCGCCGATATTATTATCATTAAGGCTATGATTAACGAGGCCTTAATATAAAAAGTATTATAACCTTCGGTACAACGTTGTAGGGAAAAATATTATTTTATTATAGATTATTGTTTAGATTATAATTTTTATTATATCAATTTTTGAATGCAACTCATATAAATCATAAGAGAAATATAAAATAAACTGTATTTGTGGAATAAAAATTGGTAAAAGATTATCTGTCATTGATTCATTTTACACTGAACATAACTGACTGTTGAATCCACTTACTACAAGTTATATTTAGATTAAGGACGTTCTCCAGCTCGTATGATCAAAAAGTTTGTTTCTTTTTATGAATTATCATTATACATTAAATCATTATTAATAAAATCTATTAATTAAGTACCACAAAATACTAAATTATTAATAAATAGTGTTAAAGTCATATAAATATAAACAAATCGAAGTGCAGTATAAACTTTTGTACAGACTGTACCATAATATAGATATACTTGTAACATTACAGCATATTACTAAAATGTAGTATCATGAATAATTCTTTTACTTATCTATTCCTTTTTAAATTTAGAATGACATGAATAGTAGTTTCTTTAAAAGTTCTATCTAAAATTGGCTTTGAAATTATTAAAAATCCCATAATAAATTTTCTCAAACTTGGAAATTAATTATTTCAATTTTTAATACCGTCTCGTGCGTACTGAACTTTTCCGAAATCAACAAATCGCATAAAAATTACTTTGTCTGCAGAGTTTAAAGAAAATCTATCTAAAATCGATTTGCCGTAGAACGTCCTTAAGCTTTTGGGTATTCAATGCGCATCGCGCGAACGCTGCCTGACTTTTTCACTACATCTTACACAAACGGAGTGGAAAACCTACAGAATCAGTATTCATCCGGCGATAAACACTTTTTTTGCATTAGTAGAAACTTTATTTAACTTTTTTTCTCCTTTGCTGATAGACTTGTCGGATAAGAACAAACTTATGTATAGACAGATTAAAGCATTAGAACTGCCATTCAAGTAATTCCAATGTGCTGTATATAAATTTGCAATTATATAATAAGGTTCAAATAATTAATATGCGAGATCATTTTTTAAATTTGCTTTTATTATTTCTATAAAATGATACGATATAATAATACAATATAATAAATGATGATTTTGTTTTTAATATTATGATGCGGATAATGTTTTATTCATTTTACCCTTATGTCGTTGATAATGATAGATTTGTATTATGAATATATAACGATATTTTATTTATAGTTCATTAGATTTTAGTGAGATATACTTCTTACCAGTATCCGAACGCGACGCTTTAGCGTGTTCTACTTTAAAGTGTTCAAGTGTAAGATTTTTACTGGATTTTTTTTTATAAATAATATATATACGTATAATGAGAAGGAAGTTTTTTAGCCTCTGTACACTTCCCTTGTTATATGTTAAAAATTCTTTTTCGTCGTCAGAAGATAAAGTGGTCAGCTAAAACACGTATCCCTGTCTCAAACTCAAGTTTTTGTTATGCTCGAAGAAATATTGCATCAATTGAAAGAATTAAAGAAAACTATATCAAAATAGTATTTAGGGGAGTACGGAGCTGGGTAGGTAGTACACATTTTAAATATAATTTAAAATGCGTACTACCTACATAAAAGTTAAGTGTCATTACTATAAAATGCACAAATTGTTTACCCCTTCATTGAGTGAAATATTCAATAATAGTAATCTCCAACAAGTTGTACTGTATTGCGTCAAATTATACCATCGATCGTCAAAGGTTGCGCATTATAATTATTTTCAGAACAAAAAATGTATGGTTTTTTTTCGTGTTTTTTAAAAGGATTTTATCGAATATAACGATTTCTACTTTCGTAGCAAGATTTTATGATTGCGCATCGCGAAAATAATTGTATGTTTTTCAATCTCGCTGAAATTCGTTCGCGCTACTGAAATATAATACCAACATTCCGCTAAAAACGAATCTGTATAATGAAAACAAGATTCATAGAATATCCGCGTGAATGCCAACAAACACCGGATCAAAAATAACGATCGCACTATCAAATAATGACAAATTAATTCGTAGAATAATAAACGACGTGTAGAGAAAATGTATAAAAACGCGCATTTCCTGGAAGTCGGAGAGTGCAATCGGCGCGCACATTACATAATACAAACGTAGAAATTTCCAAATGAAAACACACCGAGAGTTGCGAGAAGCTGCGCGCAAGTAAATTAATAAACAGAGAGAGAAAAAAAGTGTGCATGCAGTACATCTGCATCGCGCGAGTGACAATCGTCCCGTATAAACGATGGAATATTTACGCCAACGATATTACCGCGAAACTTGATACGCGCGCATCGTCCGCTTACCGCCCATCATTATACCGCTGTTACTTTCCATGAATGCGCATCGTAAACACGAAATATTACATATCTCGCGATTTAGCGCAGTGGAGTCTTTCCGCGGTCCAGCCCTCCCGGATCAATATTATCTCTTTAGCCCGAATAACCCAATAACCCTTAAACAATATAACGAGTCGAGATATATACTAATCGAGGCTGCGGTCGCTCTCTTTTTCGGCCCCTATTGCGGCCCAGCGTCGGCACCCGGGGAATACGAGGCGGCTCTGGCGACGCGTCCGAGCTGCGTCCAGTTGGGATCGCCGTGGTGGTGTCTGATTCTGTGTCGTCCGCCCGCGGCCTCGCTCACCGTCAGCGACGTCACCTGCACGTCATCCTCCCGCTGCTGCTGCTGCTGCTGCTGCTCCGGTTGCAACGGCTCCACCCGGAGGTCTTGACTCGCGGCCACGGGGAGAGGAACCGCGGGAGGAGCAACGGGAGCCGGTCGCGAGAACACGTACTCGAGAATCTGTCCGCGCGGCTCGTAGATGTTCTCCGGGCTGGCCTCGGCGGCCGCCGCGGCTGCCAGTTCTCCCAGCTGTTCCTCCTCCCTGAGCAATTGGCTCGTCAGCTGGCGCAGCTTCTCGATCTCCTGGAGGCTCGTCCGTGGACTCTGATTCACCCCAACAACCCAATAACCCGACGATTAGCCTTTCTGTACCTACGCTGTATCTATATTATACATGTATATATGCTGCAAGGGAGGCGCGTAAGCCACGAGCTATACATACGTTTACGCGCGTCCTGGCCCCGCGATATATATTTATGTACCGCAGCTATCATATATACAATATATAGGCAGGTTTATATAAAGTTATATAGGTCTCACCCATTCACGTGCTGGTTCCGGATAGTAAGCCTCGTACAGAATTGGTATCCGCTTTGGAATGTACCTAAACAGCACGGCAAGCTCATTTTTAGTTTATATACATCTACAGCATAAACATGGCTCTCTCTCTCTCCATGTGTGCGTGTGGCTGCTAAATATATATATACGTGCGCGCAGTGTATGGATTATTAAGAGCGGAATTGCTCGTTTTCGCTTTTGCTTCATGGTATATAAGCTTGATTATTACGCGCTCTCTTTAACACAGCTGCTTTGTGTGGACTGCAAATTTCTTAATTGTGAGCTTTATACTGTATATTGCGTTTGCTGACCGACGAGTTTCCTCGTTTACGTACGAGCTTATATGTATACAATATTTGCCGAATCGAACTCAACTACTTATGATTCAACTATTAGGATTCTGGTTATTTACGCGTTGAAAAAGTATACAATACACGCAGACATCTTATTTTTATCGCTCTATCATTACATTATATATCAATTGTCAAAAGTGTCTCTCTTGGAAATCTCTTTAAATATCGCGATGAATCACGTGTACATGCAGTGCACGTATCTATATATAGAGAAAAAAGAATATAACAGAAACCTCGAATATAATATGTCTTACCCCGCTTGTCCATTCTGCGGCAAAGCATCTATTGCCCCTGTAAACACTGCGAAAGAAACAGATCTACTTTATTACCCTATATCGATCGCTTGCAAATCTTATATATATATCATGCGCGCGCGTGTGTGTGTGTACGCACCAAAGAGAACCAGGAGGAGCAGCAACGGTACCGTCGATAAAACTTTGAGCGACATTATCGTGGATTATCGCTGCGGATATACGCTGGAAAATTGTGCTGCTGCGGGCGAAAGTACGGCTCCGAGAGAGAGACTGACTTTTCTCTCCAAGACAAGATAAATCCCATCGCGCGCTAAAGCCTATTTTCGTATATAGCCTATAGAGTAAAGGCGAGGGCCGGAACGCCCAAAATAAATTCGGCTCGCGACGACTCGCCGAATGCTCTGGTGTGTAAGAGCGTCCCACGATGTGCTGCTTGCCGGCCGCTGTGCTGCATCGTGTACGTACGTAGTGCGCCACTGCAGCGAATCGATGCAAAGCCAACGTATTTGTCTTTTATATGGGTCTGCTTATAACAGCGCGGATGAAATCGGTAAATATTGCACGACCGCGATTCTCTCTGTGCACTTCTTCTTTTTTTCCTTGGCGCCTCGACCTTTTTTCTTTTTCTACAGTAGCGGTAGACTCCTACACGATAATGTGCACGACAGCCTGTCTGCGCGCGAATTAATCATCCGGTTCGCTTTCCGCTGCGTATAATGTGTACACCGTTTAACCAATATTGTCTCTCTCCTATGAATTTGTATTACAATGGTTTGCTCTCCGCTGCAGAGAGAAAGAAACCGGACATCCCTTCGAAATTCAATTTTATTTTCATTATTTTTTGTTGCAACGATATCTACACCACAATTAAATGGAGCTACTGAACTTTGGAGCGCGCAATTGTTGAAATACATATATATATATATACACGTACATATAGACATATGCCGCAGTACGAAAATGTTAACGAAATTTCGGGCTGTAGTTTTAATTAGCTTCACAGAGGCTACGCGTTCTTATGAAGTTTCATGTACAGTTTATTTTCCTACTTCTCGTTTCTCGTTATTATTATGTTTACAAATTAAATCCTTCAGCGTTACATACATGTGCGCGAATTGCTGGATTTTTCTTTTTTCCTCGTTTTTTCGTTCTTTTTTCTGCACTGCACAGTTCAAGTGCGAGCACCACATATAGCACATATCCATATATATATGTACAATTTAGAACGAAACAAAATGCATCGCAGTAATTATTGAATGATGCTTGTACAATTACGAAATTAAAATGATAAATGTACGATAAATTAACGATTTTTACTACTGAAGATCTATTAAATGAACAGTGCATCATTGAGTTAGGGAGCCTCGAGAATTCCCAATTGAGGAAAATAGTTTGAAAAATCTCGTGTAGATGTATAAGTAACGAGTATACACACGTATACGTTTATGTACGTCACTTAGATGTGTACCTGCGCTATATACCGTACTACATAATAGGGTATATAATATAGAGTCACTTTTTTTTGTTACAAATTTATGATACGCACGTTTTAATGGCCGTATCCATTTATTTTCACCCTGCTACTTATATCGTCTGAACTTGGGTCAATTTATATTAGCTTTTACATCAGCTATTTTTTTTTAAATTATAAACGCTTTTATCTACTCTGGTGAAAGTTAAATAGGTAGACAATTTTATACAACAAAGATAATATTGTAAACAATAATATTTACTTGTTATATAATGGGCAATATCTCATTTCATTGAAAAAGTAGTTGTATAACGACACTTATATGGTGTATACGTTAAAAAAGAAAATAGTCCGCCTGTTGTTCAAATTGCTCAAATAGCATGAAGTTATACAAATGCAATTCTTATTATAACAATGAAGAATTATGAATTATTGTCTATGATTGATTATATATTTTTGAGCGTAGAAATTTCACATTTACGATTAAATATTCATTGCAATATGCATGCATAATGGATTGATCTCAATTAAGTTCGTAACGAAGGGCCAGCGAATATTTAAATTAGTTGATCAAAGTGTTTCTGTTATAGTTGCAAACGCTGTTTAGAGTTGGTAACAATTTCGTGAGATCCTATTTCGAATTCAATTTAAATGCGAAATGAACAAAACCATTTTGTATATCTCAGAGGCAATGTCGTTCTGCTTTAATCTTGAACGAAATATCCACCGCTTTAACGTTATCAATCAATATATATCAATGTATGAGGTAAAAGGCGTCAGTTCTGGACCAGAAAATCCAGTAATCGATCACTTTTTCATTAATTATTTCGCAGATTACAAATGTTGATATTTTCCAAGTTTCAATTCAGCAGACATACAAAAGGATATCACATTTATTAAGCTCTTATATATTTATGCACATTTAATTAATTTACTAGCTGCAATGCCAATCGATTAAATATCGCTAGGTAAATGTTCGATTTCTCTCTGGAAGCGCAGGTCACCAGCTGCATATCCACCCTTATACATTATACACTTTTTCGTTTTTGAGAAAGTTTGGATTTGATTATAAACAAACAGTGAGAACGGCATCGATGGATAAAAGTTTGAGAGACGAAATCTATGATAGTGTCATGTGTACATCACAGAATACTTAACCAGCTGACAAAGCATTTTTATTTAGTTTACTGTATATTTATTTCTTTTTACGTTCGAAGACAGGTGTCTGCTTCCGTTACCTGTCTGTATGTGTGTGTATACGACAGGGCTATACGTTTCTCGCGCTCTTACCGTATATACCAAACTTTCTAATAGCTGCATGTAAGTTTAAAGGAGAAGTTTAGAGGCAAACTCACTGAACTGACAAAAGCAACTCACTGCCAGGACAAACAAAATCGAATAGATAAACTTTCCTCCAACTTCCAATATCCATTTGATACGATTTTTCGCGCAATCCCTTTAACGCGCATACGAATAATTGCTGTATATATGTATAAGTGCGAAACGTATATTTTTGGCCACGCTGCATCTATGTACAGTACAACACATCATCTGAATTTGTTTTTGTTTTTTCTTATCTTATTCTACGAGCAAGTTTCGTCCCAGAAACATTCTTGCCAACTTCATCCCCTGTAGCTGTGTAATATTATCTACTTACACATTACACGACGAACGTAACCTCGGGGCTCGGCTTGATCATCCTTTATTCGCTGATACAGCACAGTATATAGACGTAATTCCGCGCTGCGGCTATATACGTCAAAGCGTGTGTAATCAAATGAAAAAAAGAGAGAAAGCGGAGATAGAGCGGAGACGTAGTTGGCGTGTCGATTAAAAGGGAGATCCGACAGATGGAATCGCACGAATTACTGGGTGGGATGGAGGGGTTTGACTAAGGCATAAGTATTAGGAGAGAGGGAGCGCGAGGAAATCGAGGTGCAAGATTAGTAAGGGGTAAATATTTGCGAGGGCGCAAGCGGCTTTTCTCGATCGAGACATATCGCCCGTGTTTATTATATACCTATATATGTTGCACACACGAGTATACGCGCGTGCCACGGAAATTGGGTTAGATACGAGATACGCGAATGTCTATATATATATATATATATGTGTGTATGTAAAAAGTAATTATATCTGTCTTCGCCAAAACATTGCTCATTTATATATCGAGCTCGAAGATTACGCTTCAATTCAGCGAAAAGAAGAAAATAACTCGGCCGGTGCGATTACGTTATATAGTTATATATATAGGCGTTGTACGGGTGAAGTGTAAAAAGAATTTCTTTATTTTTTTCGGTCGGTTAGAAGCAGTTATTCGCCTCGTGCTGCGGCCGCGTCTGCTGATAAATTTTTCTTTTCATCGCTCAAGGGAGACGAGATAATTACGGCATAATATAACCTTTGCCGCAGCGCTCAAAAGACTTTGCCTGAGAAATCATGCCATTGTGGGAGTGTATAGCTATATAATTTTGCTTGCTAAATTGAATTGCGTTTTTACGATCCAACTGCGTTGATGATGATGCAGTCCTGTACATGCCGCGCGTTCGATGAAAGAAAAACTTAAAGCATCGTGAGAATTTCATCGTTCGAGCGGTACGATTCATTTAAATTTTCCTAGATATATGATAATATTAGTTCTTATATAGGTAATCTGTAGAAATGTGATAAAGAAATTTTCATTCGAAATTTCAATAGGTCAATAATCAATTATAAATCGATTTTATCGAGTATAATAATTTGAATTGTCTGCTCGGTTTTGCCTACTAATAATATACAAATGCAATTATTGGCTTCATTTTAATTGGAATCATTATAAAAAATATGCAATTAATATATTATCCCGATGAATATCTATAATTCAAGAAATATAAAAGAAAAGTCGAGAAAGTCGCGCGAGGTTTTTTTTCACGATATAATCGCTCAAATACAATAAATATAAGATATAAGGTGAGCAGGAAAATTTAAAGGACGACGAGGACAAATTTTAACGCGGTATACCAACCCAAGCTGACCCAACTTTTTTATAGGAAAAGTTGTCTTGGAATTTCGCGGTATATCCCCCCTGATCCTTTTTTTTCCTCCTCCGTCCGTATCTTGCCTACCTAAACTTTTGCTTTAAGACTTAATTTTCCGCTTACGTTTTTTCCTCCATCCAATTTCTTCCCAGTTCCCAACTGGATTCACCCAAACTAATTAGACTCTCTCTCGACACTTGCCCTTCCGTCGTCGACGGCATGCACATCATAATATAAGCAAATAAACAAGACAACAGGTGTGGTTTCATTTTTTTTTTCTCTTTATCACTTCCTCAAAACACTTTGGTCGCATTTTTATTTACGCGCGTCAAGGCGACAGCAACAAACAAATGCAGAATTTGCGAAGAAAAACAATGATATTGTATATATAAGATAAAGGTCGGCGGTGTGTGTCGGTGTATCGATTTTTTTCGGGAAGAAACGAGGAGACGAGTTAAGGCTTGAGAACGGCGCACCTGCAGGATCCGTCTACGCAGTACTTTCCTTGCTTACCCCCGGGAATGTTTCCCACATGCTTGCACGCGCTCTTACACTCGTCCTCGGTACACTCTGGAACAAAAACAAAGAGAAAGAAATCAAGATTACTTAGCGATAAACGATATTCTCTATATGTGTTTATATTAATCAGAGCTTTTCCTACAACTGTAGGCAGTTTATTGGTGTAATAAATAGATTCGGTGATTCGGAAGAAGAGTATATATAGCTGACCGTATTTTAAGTCGTATAACGCGGCATTGAAACTTTTTTCAATTTACCCGAGATTAGAGGGCGAGAGTCGCACTACCCCTGAATTAACTGAACATTCCTTCAAACTTGAGTACATAAAAAAATAGTTTGCTATTTTGTTATTAAAAACATTTGCATTCTCTAACGCAGCTATGATAAACGCAAAAACTGGTCATCTTAAAATTATATTAATATGTAGTTTGCATTATTTAGAACATGCAACTCGAAAGATCGCTGGCTTTCGCTCCGTTTTCCTCGTCCAGATTCGGATTTAACGCGGCAAAATTTATATATGTATATAAGGAAACCTGACTCTTCCACTCCCAGTTCATAATACATTTTTTTTAGGCCTGCATTATTATGTTTGCTAGAGAATATGAATATTTTTAATAATAAAAAAAAAAAAGAAAAGCTATTTTTATATACTCGACTTCGCTCTTAAAGTGTTATGTATGCTCGTATGTATGTGTATTGTAGGCGACGATCGCAGCGTTGGATTACACGCCTTTATAAAGCCCTTACATAACTCGTGAACAATCGCAATGCAGCTATATACAGATTAGTATATTTAAATGGCTCTCTACAGCCTTATGTAAAATGATTCTAAATTTTTGAAATCTAAGCCGGAGCTCAGGTATTCTCGACTGAATTTGAATAAAAAGTTTATCACAAATGTTTACTTCGTTAGCGATACTACACCATACATATATACATTCGAATGCCGGAGGGAATTCGCGTCTCAACATGACCCGCAGTCTCCGTATATTTGTTTAAAACATTAAAGTAAACATTTGCGCGTATTTGTCGCGCGTCTCCCCAGTAGCTTCCCCAAACTTTCTTGAAAACACGACGCGCGCGTTCCCCCCAAGTTTCAAGAGAAACATTTCAGTATATATATATATAAATATATGGCTTATATGCTGGTCCTCCGCGCGCACTCGGAAAAATCATTCTCCCCCATCTCGAGTGTGCAAAAAGCTCAAGAGCTATAAAGTGTAATGTCGCAGAGAGACAGAAAAGGTGACTCCTCCACAATATACATATATATATATATATAAGTAATAGAAAAAAGATGTGTCGCTTCGATTAAATATATTTCTTTCCGAAGGTCGAGCGAAAATTCTACTTGTATTATAATTTATAAGAAGTGCAGAGCGCGACTATGCGCAGTGCGTATGTACTCACTTGCTTGGGTGCCGGCGACGATGAGGAGCATCGCAACGATCAAGAGCCAGAGGTGGCGCAGGAATCTCATCTTGTAGCAGGTTATTGGGGGAACGGCAGTTACGGGCAATCGAAAGCAAACGATTCTAACGCTCCGAACCGTCAAGCCCAGGCTTTTATACAGATCGGCTACTGCTGCGGGATAAACAAATAAGCCGCAAAGGAAAATAACAGGCCGCAACGCGTGTTTATCCGAGCTGACCTATGCACCCATAATCTCGCTCTTAATCTTATAATGCCGTATGTTTTGCCATAGCGCAATAATAAACATTGGAAATGTATCCTTCACCGAAATACCCGCGATACGCCACTTTGCATTTGTACAAGTGTCGCGCGTTGCAGCGGATCTCTGTGTTGTTGGGAAAGAGAGAGGGAGCAAAACGGAGCAAAAAGTCGCGTATATGAAAATAAACAAAGGAGCTGAAATGTGTGAACCGATAAAAGTTACGCATTTGTATATATAATACTTTATTACACGGCGCGGTGAGTCGAGTCGAGCCTATTATCTCGCCTTGCGCGTATATATATAGATCTTTGTTGTGGCTGCGATGCATCTGACCAACCAGCTCCTCGACCTTGACATTTGGTATACACACATATATATATATAATTACTATATATGTAGAATCGAATTTGATAGCGTCATAGTTTGTATGAGAAGAAAATAAGTGGATGTGCGAGTAGCGGTAGCTCCACATTCGATGCCCGCGTGAATATAATGATTCGAGTATACGTTATTATGCAGGTGGCGGATCGAAGCGAATCGTAGCGAACCGAGGCCTTTAGTTATCGCGCGCCTTCGCTGCACATTTATTGGAATCCGTTATCAAACTGCGAGAACATTTTTATATCAAATGTATCCCCCCCCATCTGACAGCTTCTGCAAAGCACCAACAGCTTTCTCTCGACTAAAGCTCTCCTGTCGTGGCCGATGAATCGATTACAAACGTACACCTCCGATAATAATTTGTATTGTACGAGTGCCTTTTTTGTATTATTTCAAATGTATATATCGACGCTTCTTACGAAGGCTGGCACGTTTCTATTTTCTCGCGAAGACTAGCACGTTTTGATTTCATCCACGAAAACTAGCACTTTTCGTTATTTCACCGCGTAAACAAACACTGAAAATATTAAAAAACCTTGTAAATCTACTATTATGTAATATTAACTTATAATCTGCATATTGCAAGAAAGTTGAATTCATAAGTTATTGAAACAAATCGAATTGCAATTCACACACATTTGATTCGCAATAACCATTAGAGAATTTGATAAATAACGATTAATAATATAAATAATAGTTGGTGAGGCAATTTGATACAAACATAACTATCATATTTTATTACATTATATAAAATGTGTGACGTGCATGTTGGTATTAAATTTCTGTCAATTATTAGTCCAGTTAAATCTTTCTTTTTGTTGACCGCAAGAGGGAATATTTGACCATTCGCCTTTTTTAAGCGATAATTGGATAAGTTCGAACCTGAGTTCTCTGAGCATTTCCCTGAAGACCATATTTATCTCGTATGCATATGGTGTCTTCAGACGTCGTCAGATGTAATACTTACTTCTCGAACACTTGCAATTTTTAACCCATAATTAAATAAATTCGAGAGTTCTAAGAAATCATGTATCTCTATCTGCTAAATCTCTTGAACTTTACGACGATCATTCATTTTAGCTTCTGTGACGAATGTTTACATTGGGAAAATCGAAACTTAGCTAGTCTTCGCGGCCATTTGTAACGTGTTAATCTTCGTAAGCAAATTGAAACGTGCTAGTCGTCGTAAGAAGCGTCGATATATACGTCCTGCACGGGCGTGTACAACTCGATTCAATTGTATACAAAAGAATCCCCTATATCCAGCGAAGCACGATATTAAACATCGAGTCTTACGCTGCCGCCTTGCTGCTTCTCGTAACGTGCGAAAGTTCGGCTTTGGACACTGCGCGTTATGCAAGCTTAATTTTATGTAGACTCCCTCGAGGGGAAGGGACGGGATTCTCAATTAAAAAGTTAATTATGCGGTCGGAAAAAAGGGAAGACGCTCTCTCTCTCTCGGAATATTCGGCTCTTTGATCCGTTACAGTATCGCGGAGGCGCGAATCTTCCTGCGCCCGCAATATTGCAAGTCTTCTTCTTCGATCCATCATTATTTTCACGCCGAGCTCGCGAAGGGCGTGCACAAAGCAATTCACTTATGTACGGCTTCGAAACAATTATCGCTGCAACCGTATAGAAAAGAAAAGATGTATGGCCGCCGCGCGCGCGCGCGATCATTCCGAGGTCTACAAGCTCATATTCTTCGAAAGAATCCGAGTAAAGGACACGCGCTGCGTTTTTATCTGTATAATAGAGTTATAATTGGCTCGTTATTATCTAACAGGGTAATCGTCGTTGCGACACACGCACATCTTCTCTTTCGTATCGGCGCGACAGTACAGCTGCCACGTGCCGAATGCCGCGATACCATTATGCGCGCGCTCGTAACTCTCGCCGATGTTACATATCAATCCGTCCGCGCGCGTGATTCTCTTTATCAACGCGCGACGCATTTTTTTTTCACGCACCGATATATATAAGAGAGCGAAAAAGGAAAAACTGTCTGTACGATACTTGCGCGGTTGGCGCGAACGGTGTCGGAACGATGGGGAGGGGAGGGAATAGAAAAAACACGCTGAATCGTCAGCGAGAAAGAAAATTGGCCGTGCGACAGCCGTCGTCAACGTAAAAACGAAACGAGAATGTCTCTCCTCTTCGATTCCCATTCCCCTACACCTTCCACATCTCGTATACGCATAAAAGTTCCCCATCGATTTCGCATCCGCCCTAATCCAATGTGCCAAAAAAGTTTCTCCCCGCGGGCTACTTTCTCTCTACATCGAAATGTCCTCGGAAATGTCGGTTGCTTCGCACGCCGATATCCCGCATCGACGGCTTTCTCTCTCCACCACACCCGATATGTCAAACATCCTCGTCGACAATACCTACACGCATTGAATCCCGCAGCGTATAATACAATACAGCCGGTTATCCTGTGTCAAGCTCAGCGATATCTGTATAATTCGCCAAATATCTAACTCGGTCGATATCGAGCTATACGAAGCGGCTCTGACTGTTCAGGAGCGAGAAAGATTTGATAAAGTGGAGCGAGAGACTTTGAAAAAATCGTATAGTTCGCGTTGAGAGAGAGAAAATAAAAATTTATATGTATTTTGTGTTGAGAAATATATGGATATGCTCTTTTCGATAATTACGTAATATCGTGTATTTATGTCCGAATCCCTTTTATCCCGTTTCGGTGTAATTGAATCGAGGATAGGCCGGGGTAGCTTAGAAGAATTTGCCGTCGTGTGCCAGAAAACCTGTGCTGGCAGCTGAAAAAGTCAATAAAAATCGAGCTCGAGTGTGTTTCTTTTATATATATATATAAAAACATGCTGCGCTATCATCGAATTTGGCGCAGCTATCTCGATCGACCATTGCCAAAACAATTACCGAGCTTTATAAAACTGCACCGAATCACCTTATTTCAAGCTGCGCTACGCCAAATGCTCCGCTTAACTTGTACGATCGCCTACAGTTCGGTACTCCCAAATTGCTTCAATGATACTTTATCACTGCTCGAATACAGTCACGATTTCATTCAATATACAGTGCTATATATATAAAATAACATAATATAGTTATACATGAACACGTGAGTGTAATGGAGAATATATAGTGAAGTGTCATTTGTGCAGCGAAAATCCATTCTGCGTAAGACACTTTGAAAAACGTAGTCAATAGAATATAATTTTAATTATTTCAGATCCGTTTATACTATATATATATATGATTGCTATTAGAACAGAATGAACTTCTGCAGATGATCTGCAATCTATCCTCGCTCACAGCTTTAAACCTCCAGGCGACACCAAAAATGTTATATAACGAGGAGGTTCATCAAAGATTTTAATTATTAAAAATATTATTAATTTTTTTTCTCATGTTATGCAGAAGAATTATTTTTAATTCAAATTTTCTGCGAATAAAATGATTTTTTATAAAATTACATTTATATTATATTAGATATTTATCTATATTAATATAATATAATACGCGATTTTTATATTAAATTACAAATTGTATTTGATACATAGATTGTTAAAATTAACGGAAAAATATTATTTTCATAGGAAAAATGTAAGTATACATCTTATTTTTCTAGTGGAACACGAATTTAAAATAATACGACGATAGACACACACACACACACACATATATATATAGCGCAGTCGTCCAACTGAGAACTTTCTCCGTAAATCCGTAAACCTACTTATAGCTTTTTTGTTGTGAAGATATACGTATGATTTATCAATAACACAAACTTACTCTATTCTTCCAATTTATACTATTTTCTTTTATACTTTGTAGACGCATATCATCCGTATACGCGATAAACAACTTTTGGATTATTTACTTGTTTACTTTGAGCAAAGCTCAAATGTATAATGATGTATACAATGTATAAAATTTTGATGTAATGCTTGTTTAATTTCGAAAAGAGTATAAGCCAATTCCGCCAAACACGATATTCCAACCCTATTATACTTATAGGTTCCTAAAGCGCTTCGGTCCCACGATGACGAGTAGCAGCATCAACACGCCATATACATATACTTAGTCGTCATCCGAAGTAATATACCTAACGAGGAAAAATTCATATCCAGAAACCAAGGTAAAATCGAGTTTTCCAGATTTTCTCGCTACACGTTATAAAAAAAGCCACTGCTTGGAGCCTGGGGCAAAAGATCCGCGCGAGCATCAATCACGGCTCGAGAGCAAGCGGGTAATAATCAGTCTAAGAGCCTGCAAATATATACCGAGAAGCCAAGAAGGGCAAACTGCGAACTTTAAAATGGAACACATCAGCTGCTTCGGATGCGTCGTTCGTGGAAAGATCCAAGTTGAGATCGGAGGCCCGCGGGTCATTTCCAATGCCGGTTAAGTGAAAAATCGCCCCGGGAGCGCAGCTGTGCGGCAACCACGGGATATACATATACACATAGGTGTGTATACAGGTATACAGATGGAAGAGTACGGAGAGTCGGTCTGCGGGGTATATAGACGCGATGTATATATACGGACTGGATACTCGTTACGTACCCCCGGCACGTACTTCATTTCTTGGTTCTCGCACGTCGCCCTTGCTAAACACAATTAAGCGATATATATCCGCCAATATTGCTCCCTATACTCGCACTCCGCACACATTCGCTCCTACGTCTTCGTCTTTGCTTTTTTTTCCCTTTTCTATTATACACCGACAATTGCAATGTATCTGTAATCTTTACAAAAGTTATAGGCGTCTCTTTCGGATGGTTTTATACATGGGTCGAGCGGCAATATATTGTAATTTGAAACGAGACGATGTAAATTGGATACGAGATGCGTTTCGTACGAGTTATACTTGCGGTATATTTTCGGCTTCGAATTACGAAAAAAAGAGATTTTAATCTTGATTTTCCATATCGCCTATTAATAGTATATATTCTGTTTTAAATATAATGATTTATCGTATTACGTAGATGAGTATTTTACATTTTCTGGGTGTTCGCGTAATCAGTTTATTGGAGAAAATGGTAACATGATTAAGTTGCATTAATCACTTTAGTGGTCAAAAGCTTAAATGCCAAAAATTTTACTCATATGCCGATGCTGTACTTTGCCGTCCTGCATTTTTCATGTTTCAATTAGAAAAAAAACTGTGTGGGACAGCAAGTTTTATCCGGATCAGTGAAACATTGGGGGAGTTATTTAAAAATGTACATATATATGTATCATCAGTGCACTTTTGGCTCTTTTTTTTGTGCGGTCAAAATCCGCACGGAAAAAAAATGGTTACCATAGTACAGTTAGTTTTTCTAACTATATTCTTGATGCTTCATTTAACAAAGGTAGTCTTAAGTTTAAAATAATATAATCTGGCGAACTACAAATACACGTAGTGTACTGAACCAAGCCATTAGTTGCATACATCAATGTCAAATTTCAACGAAGTTATTTGCTTGATATATCAATTGACTTGGTTGCACCTTATTTTACCATTAAACTTGCTTACCACAATCAATTCTTTTGTCCTTGTGCACTAAAACGATTAAGTTATCGCAATAATAATTCTTGCCGCGGCTTTCATTTTGATGTGCGGTAAAAACTTCATGTTTACAACATTAACCGCTTTTATCAAGCTCGCAATACGTTTAGTATCTAAATGCACCGAATATATCTCGAGTCCGCGGCACGTTTTTCTTCATTTTTGTTTCAAAGATATCAACTTTTTTTCACTGTAGAGGCGCATTCGAATCAATCGGCGTGTCGTCTGTGTTGACGCCGTATCCGACTTATTACGCGTGTCGCGTATTATCGATGACCTGGCGCTCGAACGCGTATATATCATTAGGATGATACGACGTAAGGATAAAGCGCCTCGGGGCTCTTATAATTCTGGAATAAAGCTTGCGCGCGTATATACCTGGCGCAGCAGCAGCAGCAATGTCCATAATAAAAAGATCGTTAGGTCTTCGTTCCATAGCCCGGGGTGATGAGAAACTGAAACTATAATCCTAGCCGTGACCTCGGGCCGAGACGACGGAAGTCGAGATTTTAAATTGCTTCCGATATTAGATTCATATCCCTTGCGCGCAGTCGGAGAGAGCGAGAGCGAGAGAGAGAGAGAGAGAGAGCGAGTTAGCTCAAAGGAAAAGGACTTTTGCCTTACTTAAAAAGACTTGATGAGTCGGCGTCTTCCCTTTTCGGCAGCGGAGGCAGCTCCTCGTGCAAAATTCAAAAGGGGAAACCCGAGTCCCTGGAATAAATATATAAGTAACATTGGTTTAGCCTGGCTTTTGCAAAACAAACCAAGAAACGCGATATTGATGCGTGCATAGCGGCATCGTTCTCTCGATTCTTTATCATCGGCTCCAAATCGGGATATGTGTCTGTGAGTGTGTGGTGTGTACGTGGTGAGAGATCAAACTGAATATTCGGTCAAAGAGCCGTGGGTTTGTCCGTGATTCTTTTGGATTTCTTTTCGATCGCGCTATGCTGATTTGCCTATAGGTGACGCACCAGAGTTTGTCCTACGGGAGACTTTGATATTTAAATTCTTTTCGCCGAACTTTCCCGCAAGGACCTCGCATCTTTTCTATATACGCATCCTAGAAAGACGAAATACGATTTACATTTATAGAGTCCTCTGCATTTCCGTCGTGCACACTTGACAATCATCTACCGTTGTCCCACTCGAATTTCCATATTCATATTCCTTTTTTTTTCTTTTTGCTAACGAAATGGGACGAGTGCCGGAAAGCCATCATTTAGAATCTGTATATATAAGCGATCCGGTCTTTGTTCTATTTCCTTAATGTCTTAAACGAATTAGGCCGATATTTGTTTTTCGAGCCAGTGGCACGAGTATTTTTATCTCGAGGTAAAATTTTTGCAAAAAAATAAAAATAAAGAATCACCGAATAGGTGATTGTGCGGCACACGCACATGACGAAACGTAATCTTCGGTGATTTGCATAGTTATTTTATGTACCCTGTATAGTGGCATAAACGTTGGGTTAAAATAAAAAGCAAGATGAGGAGTATATCCCCTGCGCATATACTCCGGCAAAATAAAATAGAGCCTGCAACTCTCGTAAAGGCCGAGAGTTTGGAGTTTACTTTCTTTTTTACTCACCCAAGAAATCATTTTCGTCCAACTTACTTTTATTCTAGAATTAAGGTATTGTGATTTTTCGTTTTATTCTGCCACTTTGTCGAATATTTGTTTATCAAAGTAAAAACAAATGGTCTATAAATTTGATCTGTTGTTTCAAAAATTTATATAATTTGTGAATTTAAACCATAGGTATTAGCAATACTCAAATTCGTTTACTATTACTAACAAAAAAAAATAAATAAATAATTCGAGTAATTTGCGCAATTGAACGAGAATAAATCTGCTCCTATCGCGTTCGCAGGCATTTCGGGAATTTAAAAGAAAAACAAAGAAAAACAAAGAATTGCAGCTATTCCGTTATTTATCGACACGTACAGCTTCTTTATTTATATGCTCTGCATTTAAATGCAGCTGAAGCCATGTGCTGATGTAATGCATCCAGGTAAAACTAATGATAGAACAACATGCGCAAACACACACACACACACACGCGCGCACAGAGATAAAGTCTAATAGAGTTTAATAAAAAGAAACTAACACAAGACTTGGAGCAAATATATAGGTAAGTGGAGGAATAATTCACAAGATGAATGAATGAAGTTGGCGATCGATAGGCCTTTAAAATAAATGGAGGACTATGCAGTGGAATCTTTATATACATAGAAGGACGCGAGGACAGAGTTTACACGCGACTACACGAGCACATCTCACACACACACACGTACACATACACACCGCAATCGCGAGTGTTTTTCCACTTTTACTCGAATTAATTGGTGAAAAGTTTAATGGGCCGTGTGGCGCGCTTGCCACACGGATTAACAGTCCAAAGCTGATTGCCCTGCCAGGAATTGAACAGAAGAGGATAGACTATATATCGCTCCAGACTAGTCTCTTCTCATAGACGTATATCCGCCAACTCCCAGTTGGCGCACAAATCGTCCGCTTATGAAAACTCGTCGATTTTGCTTTCCATATAAATGAAAGGGCCGCGTGTGAATACAGCTGCTTGCGTATAGCGGCACCGATGCCGACAATAAAATAGACAATAAAGCCCGATCAGCTCATCCGTCGATGTATACACGTTCCTCTACGTCTATATAGAATATAAACACAATGGTCCTATATGCGCTCGGCGCGTATCATGAATATATGCATCCCGGATTATACATTCTATATACTAGGCAAGAAAAGTATCGCGACAACTTATATTTTCCTCCTATGAAAAATTGTCAAACTTCGAAAAGTCGTATGCTACCACAGCGAAAAATCATCGTACAGTCCTATTGAATTTCATTTTTTTTTTTTTTTTAATTAAAGCTTAAGCTTAGTTTGTATACTTTTGTGTGTATCTGTATACGCGCTCTTAGTAGCACGTGTTGCTCTCTCGCCTTCCGATGACTGGTTGCAGTCTTTCTGGCACATTTATACGATTTCCGATGAGATCTAGCGATATCTCGTTCGGAATTCGTCGTAGCTCTTCTCGAAGTTGTTGGAGATTAGATTCTTAGTTAGAGACCACAACCTATACCCCCAAAAAACATGATTTTCAGGCTTTTTTTTCAAATGCTATGGAATGGCGTAGAAAAATCGTACAGAGAATTGAATTTTTTTGTTTAAATTAAAGAAAAATAATTCATGTGGAGAACTTTTGAGGCTCAAGAGATGACCTTGAATTTCAAGTCCACTTACTCCGTTAGGTGCCTCAAATGAAAAAAAAAAAAAAAGTAAACCTTGGAATCGTAAAGCTGAGATCTCATAATATACGATGCTTTCTTCCTTCTGAAGTTTGGCTATTTTTCGTGGAAAATATAAGTTATTGCCGAGTGTAGACTTATACAGATGCCCGTCCCGTGAAGCCCGCATGAAACGGGGGATGATAACCACAAATGGCCTCGGCTCTATAGCGAAATCCATCGAAACACAACGAGTCGTATAACACATAACGATGGGACAACGCCTCGCGATTGTCGATATACACACTTTTAATTATAGGCGAGCCGCTCGAGAGAAGCATCTACTCTATGGAACGAATTACCCGCGGCTCATTGCGTATACACGTAGAAGTTATACGATAATGCTCGAATTTTCATCGCTTCGTCACTCTCCACTCGTGTGTGTGTGTGTGTGTGTGTGTGTGTGTGTGTGTCTGCGCGCACGGTGCAGAGTACGAACACAGAGAAGATGGTAATTAACTCGGGTAGGAGGTGCGAGCGCCGAGTTGACAAGTTTCATCTAGCGAGAGAGAGAGAGAGAGAGAGTCAGCGCATCGACCGATAAGCCGATATAATTAATTAGAGAGCTATGTGGAGCCTTTCTTTTTATGACACGCGCTCTCGACGTTCGACATACATATATATATCGATCCAAAGGCGTATATATAATATACAGTGCAGACGACGAGTCTCCCACAAAACTAATAAATACAAATACGAGAGGGAAGCGCGGATGGATTATTAAACGAGCCAAGAGTGGACGATCTCGTGTGCGTAATAAATTTTTTTCTCGCCCGAGTAAGTGCTTTACGGGCGCGTATATACTTCAAGCTATTCGGCGGAAATACACTATCCCTTGGACTCTCGCGCGATATGCATTCGAACCTCTCGTTAAGAGCTATATAAGTACCCCGTATTATAGTCGCAGCTGCTTTATTATATATACTCAATGATGCTTTCGAAGGGAAGCGACTATCCAATCGTTTGGAATTTCATGGATATATACTACGCAGCCAACTTTTCGTCAGTTAATTTGTTTTCCTAGGACTTTATATTAATCGCATAATTTCTACTTTACATCTTTGGATGGAATTATGTAACACGCAACTTATTTGCAGCATCCTTTATATACAATATATATATATAGTTACATCGAGCTAATAGCTTTTATCTCGAGTAGATCAGCTTCAAAAGGACAATCGTCTCCTATCCGTATATAACGAATATGGAATGCCGAACAAAAAGAAAATACCTTTGATGCAAGAGATCAGTCGCTTGGTTTTTTTTCTCCTTTTTTTTTTGCGCTGTAGCGTGGCATATTATTTTTCCCTTGTATACAAATATTCTTCTATTGTTACTGCCTATTGTTACACTTTTTTTTTGTTTGTTACAAAAATAACGAGCGAAGCAGCTTTTCGGAGCTGTTACTTGACTGCGAGCATTTTCATCGTCGAGTATATATATATATATATATATATATATATATACAGAGCAACCGCCGCGTGTGTACGGAATAAAAAGCTGGTGAAAAACAGGTGGAGTAGCGAGTTGAATATATCGGTCATATATATGTAGACGGTATAGAGCTGAAAAATCGACTGGCGTCGGGGCGGCTCC
The DNA here is from genome assembly GCA_900490025.1 of Megastigmus dorsalis. Classification (NCBI taxonomy): domain Eukaryota; kingdom Metazoa; phylum Arthropoda; class Insecta; order Hymenoptera; family Megastigmidae; genus Megastigmus; species Megastigmus dorsalis. The sequence continues at coordinate 60,924 of UELU01144400.1, forward strand.
GGTGGGCGTTGAACGTACCCGAACCTCCATCCCACCTTCCCCTCTTCACGCTCGGGCACATACGATAGGTATATACTATAGCAGCTCGTTCGTATTTGCTCACAAGTCACGACACGCGTGCCTTGCGACTCGCTCTCGCTCAGCGGCGCCTCCCTCAACCCCCCGATAATTTGCTGTATATATATATAGCCGCGCACACAGATTCGTCCCTCCTCGTGTGCGCATCCATGAGAGAGAGAGAGAGAGAGAGTGCGCAGATCGTCGAGGTAATCGTTGCTGAGTCACGACTGCTTGCGGATAGCTGTATCAGCCTCTGTTGCCCGGCCGTATATAAGATCTGCACCGAGCGATACATATATATATGTGTGTGTGTGTATAGAGGGATGCAAGTATAGATGCAGCTCTTGAGCCTCCGGTATAATTAAGCTTCCATAGAAGCTCGCCTCTTGAGAGTCCAGCGGACCTCGTCATTCAAGCGATTATAGACACGGAGCTGGGCGATAACGACAGCCGCGACGGTCCCCCGATATCACACCCGACTTTTGCTCCGTGCATGTACACGTGTAATTCAGAGTTTCTCGGATTATAGATTCGGCCGATGGATCAATGTGTATCTCAATCTGAACCGAGTACGATTGATGGACCGGCATATATATATGTGTGTGCGATGACGTAGTCTTTCTGCGCTCGAATCTGTTCGAAAAATTTGGTATAATAGTGATTTGTAAGTTGTATGAATGGTCACGTTTATATATATTATTCATATATATCAATGATTCACCAGTACTATATATATATATATGTAAATATACGAGAATATCACTGCTGTGTCGAGGACTCGAGGTATACAGCTAGGAGACATTATATTCTAATAATATTTCCTAATATTATTAAATTTTTTTAATTATCGCTCTTGTCATTGTAATTGCAGTCCATACATATATAAGCAATCGTTATCGTATTGAATCATTTAATTTATAATCTTGTCTTCATTTACGCAACAGCCAGTGTTCGCTCGGATTCTTATATACGAATGGCTCTTTGTTTTTAAAAATACACTTCACGCCAGAATATTAAATGTAACGTTGAATCAAATCTATACAGCTCGCATTTATATCGATGGCAATAATATGTGTGAATATTAATATAGCGACGATCCACTTTCAATACGTACGGGCCAAACGATTGAATTGATGCGATAGCAGCATAGTACATAATTTCATATTTAATAACATCGTGCTCAGTCTCTATAAGATGGTTATACAGATTATTGTTATTATGCAATTGAGTATCACTAGCTGCACGCTGGTCTATTATTATTATTATAGCCTAGTACAGCTATTATGTATCTTCTCCTTTTGCTTCGCCATTTCCCCGTGTCCATCTTCCATACCCTAATATATAGTCGTAAGATCTGCATTTGATTGGATCCCATAATCTTTCCAACTCTCGTCCCTCGCATACAGTGAACGGCCTCCGTTGTTGAGAGCTTGCGTCCGCAACCTCTCTTCAATTTGACGAGAACATTTATGCCACGGTGGGCTACTGCTACTTCCTTGAACGCGCAATATTCCCAGGACACCGTATAGCGTGTGTGTGTGTGTGTGTCTAGCTTAATTGAGAGGGTTAGTAGCTCTATGCCGGAGGATCGGCTTTTTTTCTCTCTTTATTTTCCTATAGGCCCGCTTTCCCTCGTTGATCCTTACATCTCCGAGCCACTTGTTGCGGACTCTTAATATTATCCAAGCATAATTCTACGTAGATCTTGCCTCTTAGCTGTATAATGATCCACAGGCCTTGCTGGTTAACGTGCACCCTTCAATCCCATTACTGTCGTATTACGTTTCTGCTATTCGCATAGCACGCAATGCACTGTACTCGTTTATGTTAATCAGACCGTTAATATCGTCAATCTTGAAGCATATACTTTTGTTTATCTGTGGCAGGGATATCCCATCGTTATCCTAAGCTCCTCTGCAGCTGTCCCTGCCTCGATTTATTCGAATCCTCTCGTTCCCTCTAATGCAGCTGTCAAATCGGTTGCATTGCTAAATGCACATTCGCCGATATAGCTGCTCACCGTACTGTAACCATGCTTGCCGATCGGGACGTAGAGCCTCAGCTGCTACGCTTATGATTTTATCGCATCTGTAAGGTGCACGTTCTCGTCAATTTAAGTGTAATATGCCAACGCGACACTTGGATTCTCGTCTCAAAAACGACACCCATTGTAAATTTAGAATAAAATTGACCTTCTCAACCCTGGGGAAAAGTGAGACCTGTATACCATGTGAAAAAATTGAAAATTAACATGAGTATATAGTGTATTTGCAGATATCTGCGCGTCTGACCGTACCCTGAACTCTTCTACTAATTTCCTCTTCCATAATATACTCAATTTATTTATAATGAATAAATAAAACTCTGGAGTCATATTATAACATATATGAAATTAATCAAAATGTTCTGGTATGCGCGATACTGCATCTTGCAAAGTGTAAGTGAAAATGAAAACAATATTCGATTGATA
>UELU01144410.1:0-24240 GCA_900490025.1 Megastigmus dorsalis
GTATTTTATTTTATTTTATTTTCTGTCGCTTGCCACTGCAGTTGTTTACACCGTGTGATATGTACATAGCAACCGACAAGCATATTTAATACACAGGGTGTACAAATTCGGAAAATATTGAATATAAAATGTAAAAGAGAGTGTATTATATACACTCGCGATTGGAAGACGGCAAAGTAATCTTTGCTTGATTATTTAGGCACTTTGTATTTGACTGTTATTTCAGTATGTATTACCGAATATTTTCAGTAACATTCGCCCAATAACTTCAATACATTTTGCTTAATTCCTGCTTCAGTGTAATACGTAGAGCTAAATTAAGTAATGTTTGCTTGCGATTTTTTCCGTGTGGTAACTTATCAAGAAATCTGATTTTCATTCGAGATTCAAGTGCAGCTACATATTGAGCACATTGATCGAACGATGCTCCAATTCGATATTTCGATTTATGTAAATTGCTATTCAAGAATTAATTGTACTGTCATCACCAAAGTACAGAACTCTTGCACTTGTTAGGTCAATTAAAGAAAAATATTTACAATCACTGACATTTAGCTTACTATTGTTTTTCTTATTTACGGTTACACTGTTGTTCGAAAGTAAAACCATAACACGTAGTCCTCTTTCCAAGAGTATATTTTAAAAGAATAAACTCAGCTGATGTAAAGCTACTTTATATATACATCCAAAGCACATAATATAGCATTCAGCTTCAGTGATAAAATCACGGCCATATACGAGTGCAGTGCTAATAGGAATTCCATTAAGCGAGTCCGGCGGAAGTGCCACTCAAACAAAGCAAAGACACCTCCAATCCTACTCCATTGCATTCGGCGTACACAGTAACACTCTGTACACGCAGAGAGAGAGAGAGAGAGAGAGGGAGGAGGGAGAAAGTCCGTGCTCGACGCAACAGTGCACGAGCGAAATTAATTTCACGTGCGATTGACAGACGCCCTCAATTATTATCTTTCCCCCCTCCCCCCGTCGCCGTTAGTTATATGCCCTTATCGGTTAAATGAACGATCGCTGCGCCCCTGCTTCCATCCCCGCGTAATGTACGTCGACAACCCTCGAGAGAGAGAGAGAGAGAGAGAGAGAGACAGAGGCACAGAAGCGACCTAGGCGCAAGAAGTCCGGGTATATCGTGCGGTTCACGCCTCATCGGTCATCAAAGAGAGCCGCGAACGGCTCTCGGAGCTTTAATCGGCTAGGTCCGCGTGACTTGCGACGTATAATCACCGTGGAAAATCCATAGAGGAGCAGGAGATGGAATCGGTCCGCCGCGGTGATATATAGGGTACAGGTCGACGCGTCTTTTGCCCTATTCCTCGGAGGCTCTAGTGTCCTCTGGCAGCAGCAGCACCGGCTCGAACAACAGCGAGCTTATTCATCGAGTTCCAGAAAATGCTTTCGGCTCATCGGGCTCCTTTATACATCTAGTCGACTGGACTCGCGCACCGGCCCCCCGAAGCGATTGTCTCTTAGCTGACTCTCTCTCCTCCGGAGTCGTCCCTTTATTTATCTTCCGCGCGGCCTCAGCTCTTACTTCCTCTATACCTCGCTCCTCCACTTTATCCTTTTATTTACACGAGGCTGCAGTTGGCGCTGTCTTATTCCGCTTCCCTACAGCGGTCCTTTTAATTAATCAACGCTCGAGCTATGTATACGTATACTTCTATCCGCTGCACCACCCGTAACCGGAGGGGAAATGAATTTTCCCGAAGCTATTATAAGTTTCGATTGTTTATTCGCGAGACCCCCACGAAAGTTGTGATTAAGACTGTAATTGCTTGTATATTTATTTTACTCTTAAGCCCGGGATTTCCTCTCGCTGGCTATCGTCGCGCGCTCCTTATCAACGGAATCATTGTTAAATTTATAAAAAAACAATTTTTCGCTTATATTGTACGTTCATATTTTTCAGGCAGTCGTGCCATTGACGCATAAAACTTCTTGATTCAATGTGGTATCCCACAATACATTCAAGTGGGTAAGAGAATTGAAAATTGTTTATATCGCTCCGGGGACGAATTGATGGCAAATGGGAAAAAAAAAATGTCAATGGTGAGCGAACAAACAAGTAGACTATAATATGCTCCGGACTCCAAAGCCGCCTTTTACATTTTTAAGGGCGCTCTTATATATATCAGCAAAAGGTGCTTTCGCCTGCGCAACGTGTCCCTTCGATCGGAATTTTCTCGTATAAACTTTTACTCCCTCGTTCGGCTACGATTATGCTCGCGGTCTCGCGCGCACACACACACACACACACACACATGCACACAGACACAGAGGCAGGCGTGTATATATAGGTAGGAGCGAGGCAAGTCCGGAGTAAATGCTCCGTGAAAATAGCGACAGTCTTTTTCCGAGTTCAAGATCGGACGTTTGCCACGGAGGCGGCAGCGGCGGCGCCCGGGCAGGAGAGACGCGACGATGCGACGACGACGACGCTAAACAGAATCCGCTCCGCCCGTGCAGAATGGAGAAAAGAGATTTTCGCTGGCTAAGCGAAAGGACGAAGCAAAGGGAGAATGGGAGAGGTAAAAAAGCTGTGCAGGGGCTCGAGGAGGGGAGGGGCTGGGGGAGGGGAAGCGAATAAGCTGCTGCTGGTGGTGGATGGTTGGCTCGCGAGTGGAAGAGAGATTACACGGAGAAATGCTGTTTCCCTCTTTGAAGATATATCCGCTTAATCTATATATCTGGTATTGTACAGTTGGTGAAAGTATTTAGTACGCGACGGATCGATATTCATACAAATTGCTTCTGCATCAACTTCATCTGTTTTAATCCTTTTATATATATAATATATCATTGATTTAAGTTTGACTTGGTGTATATTAACGGCGAAGGTATACGCTAAATCAAATAATCATTTCTTTGAATGTTGAAATCTTTTTTTTTTAATTTATCATAGTGTAAATATTATCAGTCGTTCAGGCAGTGGTTATATCTACACAATCGCCAAAAAATCATGAACCAACAAATGCAAAACGTCGATTTTAGCAAAAATATAAAGATGAGCTTGGAGTCCACAGTGAAGTCGAAGTAAAAGAAGAAGAAGAAGAAGAAGAAGAAGAAGAAGAAGACCAGGTGCAGATAAAACAGTGGAAGTAGTAGAGGGTACAGAGAAGTTGCGCGAAAGTAAAGTTTGCGCGCACAGGTCGGTAGTCCTGAAGGATAAACTCTATGGAAGCTGCGCGCAGGTGCAAAAAACCAGAGGATCCAGATATAGAGACAGGAGGAGGCGGCGGAGGCGACGCGGGGGACAAGTGAAAGTAGGTGAAATACGCAAATGTTGTCTGTTAGAGCCCGCGAAACAGGTCCCTCGAGAGTGGATAGCATGGCGATGTGCACCGGCCGAACAAAGCGACCGTTCGCGCATCCGCGGAGTTTTGCGCAAACGAGCGTGGCATGACTCTCTCTCTCTCTCTCTCTCTCTCTCTCTCTCTCTCTGTCTCTCTCTCTTATACTCTGCGCTATCGCCTGCAGCTCTCCCAGCAGCTTATACTCCGGCTCGTTAAAAGCGACGCCTTGGAGCGGCTTTTGTCTCGTGTCCCGCCTGCTGCTGCTGCTGCTGCTGCTGTCGGAAAAAGCGCACGGCGGCCGAGAATATCCCAAAAGGAAGGACGACGTCGCACAGGGCAAGAGTCTGTTTGTGCAGAAGCTCCGCGAGTAAAAAGGATTAGGTGCGCCGGGCAAAAGTCACGCGGTCGCCGCCCATGTATGCAGTCGGTCGCTGCAGCTGCGGGCAAAACGTTTTAGCTGAAAAGAGCTTGCCTCTTTCTCTCTCTGTCCGTGATGTGTACTCTGCGAATGTTGTCGGGGCGCAAAATCGTGGTGCCGCGCTGCGCTGGACGTAGCCTTTTCCTCGACAGCAATTCCTCATTTCCTCTTTCGCTGCCGTCGCGGATATAGAGAAAATTAGGGTCGAAACCCTCCAGATTTAACGTTTACACACGGCAAAAATCGGTTATTAAGGCTATACACGATCGCCCTCGTTATGCAGCATTAGAAGATTAAAGCACGCGGTTCGTCCCGCGTAATGACGGCACATAGAAACGAATTACCCAGGCCAGCTGGATGATTTTTAATACGAGGAAAGCTCATTCGAGCGACTTATACGACTCGTCGCGATTATAAAAAGCTTTACGATGGCCGCGGCGTGCGATACTTCCGCGCGACACACACTTTAATCTCGAGCCGCGTAAAAGTTGGATATCCGCTAATGCGTCTTAACGCGTAGCGACGCGACGCGATATCATTTCCCTGCGGAGCATTTTACGCCCTGCTGGTGCGCTTTACGCCCGCGGCCACTTTACAGCTATAGTCGCGGCAAATATAAGTCAGGTGAGCGGTGCGAGATCGTGCGGAGCAGCTGCTACCGCAAGTGCATTACGAGAATCGTCGGGAATACGCGCGAGGCTCGTGAGTCGCGATCCGCACGACGAATAAAGACATGCAGAGCTGCGGCCGAGTGGTCCACTTTCACTAAAAACCAACAGTTTTGTACAAGGTATATTTCGCGGCTGTCCAATTTTTGTTGCAGTACGAATACATATATAGATGTCCCATCGCTTTAAAATCTTAATCGCTGCTTTTGACGACCTAATAAATCTACGTGCAGGCCCGAGCTAATTCGACGTTTAGCGCCCGACTCTGGCCTTCTTTATATATTTTTCCCAGGATTGCATAATGCACGGGCGGACATTAAAAGGAACTTCTCGGTTAATCGCTGGCTTACATTTATACGTGGCGAGCTATTCCGTTGCATTCATGCTCAGCATCGCGAGACGTATAAAAACAATTTTACGCCGGAAAAGTTTCGCGATAAAGCCCTCGCGCCAACTCCATATAACCTGCGCGAGATCCAAACTTTTTCCCCTGAGTATAAGCCGATCTATATAGGCGCGAGCGACACTCGATTGAGCAAAGAAAAGAGTAAAGAAAATAATTTTAAAAAAAAAGGAGACGCTTTAGAAGTGTATATAAAGAAACGTGGCTGATTACGAAGGTCATCTCGGTGCATCGAGCTGGCTGCCGGCATGCAAAAGCCGACATTCGCTTCCGGACCGAGAGGCTCCGGCTGCTTCGCGGCGATTATCGCCATACCGAAGCGCTCCCGTAGAAAAGAACCGCGCGCAGCAGTAGAAAGAGCCGCCGTGCGGCCAGACGAGTCGGCCGCCCGCAGTCGTTGAGCGCAGCGGGGCTCGGCCAAGGTACACGTATACACAGACAGTGAATTCCCCGGTCCCGCGGGACGCGGGACAATGCGGCAGTTGTCCGGCTGGCCGGATTACCGTCGCCGGTCTAAGCGGCTTCGATTGCCGCTCCCCTCGGCTGCCGTTGCGCGCACGACGGAAACAATCGCGAACGCATTCGCTTTGTCCCCGCGCTCGCTACCTGTCTCTGGCTGCCTCTGCCTGCCGCTGCCTGACTACCAATTCCAATCTCGAGCTTTTTGTTTCTCCCTCGCTGCTCCCGCTTCCCTCTTCTCTTTGACCCTTTTCTCACCGACTTGCTCACATAGGTATTTACTTCTCCTACGTACCCATCGTCCTTCTCTCTTTTTTTCCTAGGAATTTTACCTATCTCACTTGGTAGCTGATCGGTGAGATATTGACGAAAATATTTATTGTTATATATGCACAACCAGTGAAAGGAATAAACGGATGACATTAGTAAGTGGATCGAGAGAAGGTATTTCTTAATTGGATACACTTAGCTGTACATTGCGAACATTTCTCCGATAAATATTAATTTATCGGGGAATGCAGGGGCCGATTAGCCGTAAAGTCAACGTCGCGCGTTAGCGCGTAAATGAGATAATATGAAAGAGTGTTTCGCACGGGCGATAAAATAAATGGAAAAAGGCTTTTGGCCGAATCAAGAAAAAGCCTTAATTCCTCCAGTGTTATTTCCTGTATATCGCGCCGCGCGCTGCTCACTTGGTTCGCAGTCCAGCCGCGCCGTTTATATTAATCGCGTCCGTTTCCAGCGAGCTGCTCTCTTTCGTTGACCTACATTCACCCCATCTTGTGGTTTCTCCTCTCTCGCCAGCAGCTCTTCTTTCTTTTTCTTCCCGTATCGCATTTTCTTCCTTCTCCCTGTGCAGAAAGAGAGAGAGAGAGAGAGAGAGAGAAATCAGTAAATACCTCCGGGCATTGTGCGGGGAAAGAACTTAGCGCGCTCTCGGAAGATGAAACTGGATACACACGCAGAAACAACCTCTCGACGTCGACGTTATTGCAGGACGGAGTCATTTTTCCTTTTCCACCGGCGCTGCTCTCATCATCCACGCTATATGATATCCTTATTACTTTTCATCGAGCCTTGCCTTCAAATCAATCCTTGCTCTTCTCGCGCCTCGAATCCCAGAGTATGGAAATTGAAAGAGAGTTCGAGCACTTGAAGCGGCAACTTCGTAAGATTGTTTAGATGATAAAGGAGCGCGCAGTAACGAGTCGGGCGTGCTGAGAAATGTTTAAGCAGTTAACGAGCTCGATGGCAATGAGAAAAAGGAGGGAAAAGAACCCCCGCGTAGTTCGCACACTTTTTTTTTCTCCGGGCTCTCCTCTCGCGCGGAAGACTATGGAGGAAAAAGGGAAAGATAGAGCGACGAAGGACGTGATCCAATTCTAATGGTCTTAGAGAGGGAACTGCCGACGGAAGTTCGTCCGATAAGAGATAGAGGAAGCCCGGCGTCCTCCACTTATTCGGCGTTTCTCTCTTTCCTCCCTTTGCTCTCCTATAACTGTGCACCACTCGATCTCTTTGTGCGTGGCGCTCCTCCTTCTCCTCCTATCTGTCTCCCTTTCTCACTTGCAGGCGCTTCCTGCTCTCCTTGCGCTTAAGTCCCGGCAATAGCAGCTATGGGGCAGCCGGAACAAGACGAATCTTCCGACCTGTCGAGCATAAATGATCCTGTGGCCGTTTTGAGCTCCTGGCGCTACTCGCCCGACTCTCATCGCGGTAGCCATATAAATATTCGCACAGTTCGTTGTAGTAATCGCGAGTACTCCGTGGACTGTACGGTGTCGGGGGTAGATAGTCACGAGAGGAAAGTAAGAGATATCGGGTTAAAATCGTTAGCGGCAGCTCGTCCTCTCCGGCTGTAACTGCGAGCACTCGAGAGATATCGCAACAAGCCACTTTGCTTCTCCGCGGGACTCCTTCTTGTGCTCGCTGTATAGCTGCGCGGCAGCGGTCGACTAACTCGATAAAAAATGGATGTGCGCGCGGTGCTCGTAATTGCGCGCCCGGCACCGGATTTCTTTTTATCGGCTTTGCTCCGCTTGCCTGCCTGCCGTCTCTCGCGTGTCCGATGCGCGACCGCCTCGTTCTAATTTCCCAGACTGCTGCTTCTCCTTTTTCTCCTTTCACTTATAGCTCTCTTCCTCTTTCGCCTCTCGAGCTCCGCTGCGAATAAAATATTGGCTGATTTAACTTTTATGTTATCGCAGAGAGCTTATGCTCGTTGGCCTTTTGTACCATTCTCGAAATCGCTATCCTTGTAGCTTACCTACGAGCGATTACGATGTACTTGAGTAAATTTTTACCGAGTTCATCGGTATCGGACGACCCCCCAATTACGATGCAAACTTTTTCCTTTGATCGTTCAATTACATCTAGCATTATTCTTCCAGTTTTTCTAATGAGACGCGACTGCACTTTCGAATGATAGCAATAATAATGCACTTGTATAGTTCTCACAATTATTATCCTTTGCACGAGATCGAGTCATTTGAGAATTTGATAATTGTTTTCAATGTAGGTATAGCGGAGAAAGTATAAGGAAAGGTGCAGTGCGCTGTATTCCACGAAGCGCTCACAATCATTGCTCGACAATCAAGCCATCATGAAAGAAAAGAAAAAACTGGTTACGAATCAACTTCCAAGTATAAGTGAGAAATTGAAAAAGTGCAAAACGATAGATCCAAAGAAGAGCGACGGCGCGGAAGCGCGCGCGAGGTCTCTTTTAAAGATACAGTCGAAATTTTCTCACTCATCCTAGATAGGGATCTATTAGCGCTTCGGTGCACAATCGGAGCGTGAAAGATCGAGCAGATGCGAAAATCCGCGGCAAAGCAGAAGAGCCGAGAAGAAAGCAGGCGACATAATAGCACAAAAGCTCTAGAGGGAGATAAAGAGGGAAGAAGACAAGTGCCTATATATATACAGTACAGAGGAAAAAGGAACGGTAGCAGCAGCAGCAGCAGCAGCAGAAACTCGCGTCAGTCGGTCGAATGGACTGGCAAAAGCGACGTCGAGGTGATAGCTGATTAAGAAAGCTCCTCTCTCTCTCTTCTCTGCTCTGCTCCGCTCTGCTCCCTCACAATGCTAATGATAAGAGGAGGACGCGGAGCAAAGATAAGAGAGATAGAGCGAGACAAAGCGAGCGAGCAAGCAAGCGAGAGAGAGAGAGAGAGAGAGAGAGAGAGGAGCTTTGCTCGAGGAGAACAACAGCATCGGCGAGTCGAGAGATTTGTCAGTGACACGGTGAATTCCCGGGGCTGCTTCGGCGCTGGAGGCGCGATAACCAGTGGCCTGATTTCGCAATTCGATTCGCTTTATTAGCGCCGCTGCAGCAGCAGCAACAGCAGCAGCCGAGAGCGAGGCCAGGCTCTCCGAGTGCCAGCAGCGGTATAGCAGCAACGCCGCGCTGCACTGATTTACCTAAAAGCCTGTAAAATTAGCCGTTGATGCTCCGCTGCGCTAATCGGCCTCGCGCCCCGCTACCCGCCTCGCCCCTCCCGTCCTTATCGCCCAATCTCCTCTCCATAAATATGGATCTATATATATATGTGTGTGTGTGTGTATCCGCGTCGCAGCACTTTTATTATTTTAACGATGCGCCGCCGGGCTTTATGACCGTCGCTCGCTATCCAAATCACTGTTCAATAGGTATATCCGTTTGCGTACAAAATCCAAACTGGAATATGTTTATTGTTTATGATTTAATTGTTAATTGGTATACCGTAAAATTATGTGGGTCAATCGATTCCCTGTACCTCGTGTCGATGTATACTCGCTCGAGAGGTGCTGGCTTATTGTGATATTCGCGCTTTTCGCGCTAATTTCGTATGCGATTCTTGAAAAGCGCCTTATTGTGGAGCGAGAGTTAAATAAGCTTGTCCGTAATAATTGTTATGCGGATCAATTGGTTAAGCTCATTGCTTCGAATTGAAAAATGAAAAAAATGTATAGCCATTGGGAAGATTCTCTTCAACTGTACGTCCGCAGAGTTAATATAAATATTCTGAGCTGTGAAAGTAATGACTGCTACTTAAGTGTAAATTAATTGTACTTTATTTCGAGCCCATTTAGCGACCTTTTCTCACTTTCGCGCTTCGGTCAGTGCCAGCTTGCCTTAATTAACTGCCATAATTCGCAGCCGCTGATGTTCTTATACGTATATATATATATATATATACATATTATACAGAATGTGAGCGTTAACCGTTAACAAGTTCAAATTATATACGGCAACACTCTGCAGCTCCATAAAATGCGCAATAACGCCTTTAAGTTACAGTACTTTGAGGTTATGGCTGCTCGGAAACAAGTTTTGCATGGTGCTCTACGATATGTACATTCTTAAATAAAACTATGCGAGGGTCATGGATTATAAAGTTGGACTTGCGACTGAATAAGTGTTGTTATAAATTCATTTTAATCTTGTCACGCATGTTTTAAGTTTTGAATAAAATTGCGAAGGACATCTTGAATGTGCTGAGTGTGAAAATAATTCATAAAGCAGAATTCTTGAAAAATAGATCTAAACCTGAAATCATACGACGCACGGACTTTAATGTGCCGCCCGGTGCTTTTACACGTATAAACAGCACTCTGCACATTACTCTCTTTCTCTTTTTCCTTCTTTTTTTCTTTTTTTCATTTGAAGTTGTCCTATTTCTATCGTGCTCCATACTCCTACTTTCTTTTCACCTTTTCCGCCTTTCACGCTTGATTCTTTCTGTTCGCGCGGCTGTATATTAACTCTTTGAATCGGATTAAAAACTTTCAACTTGCAAGTTCTTTTTTTCACACATGAATATTGTATATACGTGTAAATTGAGAATTTTAACGAGACGATTAATTTGCCTGGCTTTTGAAGACAAGTCCAACGCTGATACGACCGACCTGCACTTTATTGCTATACGAATAAGGCAGTATAATATAAGTTAAATTCAACGATTGACCCGTCGCTCTTTCAGCTATAAAAACAAATCAATAATCAATAATTCGCAGAAAATCCCGGAAACCTTTGCGTGCAGCGATTCCCAGAAAGACCGATGCTCCTTATACTTCCGCCGCACGAGTTATACTCCGCCAGCAATGTACAAAAAAAAAAAGAAAAAAAAAGAAGAGTATAACGCACGGCAACAAGCATTATCGCTCTGCCTCCCGACATCATCACCGCAGAACAGGCAGCGACTACCTATATTACCGTCGATCCATCAACGTGTAAAATTCATGGCTCAGCGGTTGCCGCTACATGTATACACGCGACAGAAGCTGCGTCTCTCTCTCTCTCTCTCTCTCCTTGCTTTTCATCAAACGATCTCTTTCTTTTCTCCTCTCTCTTTCGCATTCTTCTCGCGCCGTCATCGGATACGTAGCTTTTGTGTGTGTATGTGTGTGCGTGTGTGTGTACGTACGGTACGAGGAGAGAATTTTTTCATTAAGCGCCGCAGCGAAATCGCGCGCCCGCAAATGAATTCTTCTCGGGGTGGAAGCTTTTGATCTTTGCGAACGTAGCCCGAGCGACGAGCTTCGACGTCGCACACGAGAGAGTCTAACCTAATACTGACCTGTAGCAGCTGCTGCCTATCTCTGTGCTCTCTGTGTGTGTGTGGGTGTGGGTGTACGAGAGCGGGAGTCGGGGGAAAAAAGCGACATAAGGACAAGAAACTTCATCGCGAGAGTGGAGCTTGACTCGCGCACAGTGGCGAGACTCGACTTTGTCCGCGGCCGAATTATGTCGGCAAAAGTCTTTTGAAAGATGCGAGCGTATAGCCGCTTGAACTCGCGCTCTGCCGAAACTCTAACCTAGATTCGTGTGTGTCGGTGCGCGGACTATAGAGAGCTCCATTATACGACCGAGATATACTTTCAATCAACTCTGCAGAGCCAATGGAATTGCTCTCTATAGCCTTCTTTATTTGTAGTTGCGGAACAAGTCTCGAGTTTTCTCCGCGTATAGTGTAAGCGAATTTTAGCGCGCGGCGCAGTCACCATAGCTACGAATTTTCTTTTACCGAGAGGGGATAGTGATTATCGAGCGACGCCGCTAGCTCTTGCCAACTAATAGCGTCCAGGCCAAAGTTTACTTTAATTACAAGGGCCGCGGAGAAAAAGGTTTTTTAGCGAGTTCTCATCTAATGACCCCGTGGAAAAATAATTGTATAATTCAAACGATGTATTTTTTAATTTGTGCATCCAAGCTGACGGCGTGACTTAGACATGTCGCATCAAAGTCTACCGAACAATGGGGTGCACAAAAGAAAAGAAACGTTTGAACGATCCATAACGGTAACTCGTACACCAAGAAAATGAAACATTGCTTTTCTTATGGTACATTACTTTTTCACTTTAAACGGTAATATGAGCTGTCTCTTAACGCATTTTAAACAAATCCACACCAGATTTTAATTAATGTTTTTCAAAAGATATTTCTTTTTTCTTCGCGATAACAATTTCCCTTTGTAACGAACACTTTTCCAAGCCCCGCGACAAAGCAGAGCCACAATTTCTTTCTTTCGATCCTCTCAATTATTTTTTTTCATCGGAACATCCAGGGAGTATATCTGGTAGAATAATAATTGTGCAGCCAACGCTGATGAATTAAAAGGTAGATTATTCTCGTCGAGTAAAGGGAAAAAGGGAGCGAGAGGAGAGAGGGAGAGAGAGAGAGAGAGAGAACATTTTTTAATAAAGTCTCATATCCGCGGCAGATAATTTGCAGTAGCACTAGCAGAAGCAGCAGCACCGATGCCCCGATCGAGTCTCAAATGAAGCAAGTCAAAAGTAGTACCTAACGGGTAGTAAATTCCGCGAAGAAAAAAAAAGAAAGCCAAGAGAAAAGGAATAGAGCGACGATAATTCACGGAGGCTATATACCCTTATCCTAACCCTTTTGAGTAGCCGCTCCCTTTCTTTCTCTATCTTTCCCCCGCGCGCTCGATTTCCTTACTTTCCTCGGTCGAACGAGCTGCTGCCGAGCCGTTCTGCGGGAAAATCGAAATTCCTTTTCCCTCCGCCCCTCCCACCCCTTTTACTCACCCTCTCGTTCAATCTCAGGTGGTGGAGCTTAACCGCTCGTAGCTCCTCGGCCCCATTATCTCAAATATGAAACACATACTCGAGTATATATATACGTGTATAAATTGTAGAGGATAAAGAGTAGAAGTGGTTTAATCAAGTAATGATGGGCCGAGACTGAGATCCGGGAAAAGGGATAAAAAAGGGATAGGAGACGGGCTGCACACTGTGACGATTTTTCGCTCGAGTTCACGCTCGAGTCCCGTTTCGACTGCTGCTGCTGCTGCTGCCGCCGCCGTTGCCGGACGTTTTAACCTTTATTACGCTTCGATGCACGAATCGCATTGGCTACGAGCTCGGGAATCTCTGGCTCGTTACTGCGACCCATGGATCAATCTATGTATATGGATTTATTGAATGGCTAATTCGAGAATCCAGCGATAATTCGTAATTGGGATCGAGCAGGCGGAGTGTGCTGCTATATTGTCGGTTCAGTGTGAAAAAGGTTCTATCTCAAATTTTCTGTTGAAAAAGATTCTATTTCAAAGTAAATTCAATCTCTCTGCGGTTGATTTAACAAAGACATTCGTGCAATAAATTAATTTTTGCCCGCACAGCTAAATCAAAGATCTTTTTTTTCCCTAAGTGTAGTTTAGATTTGGAGTAAGTTTTAATAGTTTAATATATAATAATATCTTTAACATAAAATATTTATCATACGAAATTTCACATTTAAGCAATGTCCACCAACTTAAAATTGAGATAGAACCTTCTTTCATTGAACCGACGATATATATATAATAGTAAGTCAGATATTTTATAGAAAATTTAAAACAATAATTTTATCATTCGGTATAATACGAAATTGTTTTTGGGAAATAAGCTCTCTTGCGGAAACGGTGAAACTAAACTGAATTATATTTCAATATCGCGAAACTATTCTGTTATATCGGCACTGTTCGAAGAAACTCTCACAAGATATTCAGGAATATAATATTGCTATTCGTCCAAGATAAACAATAAGTACGGTAGCGATGAAGCATAGCTCGTTGGGAAAAATAGTCCAGCATTCTAAATGTCGAGGAGAAAGTGTGCATAAAGCGAACTGCCACGGTGGCTCGAGTTCTCTCTCGCATCGAGACGAAAAACTGCAAAAATACACCCGATGCGCGTCACGTTTTATCCCATGAATAGTCTCAATTAGAGCGTCAATTTATCCATGCGTGTCCGACGACTCGTACATTTCAACTGGACTACTGGAGCAGAAGGTGAAAAAAAAAAGACGGCCTCCTCGCGGCACTTGCTTCGTTGCGCGCCGATCTCGAGACAAAAGTCACCTCGGAGCATATATACATATATATAGTGATCGCGAGAGAAAACGACGAGAGAGCGAAAGAACTGCGCGCAGAATAAGAGGGCGAGCCGCGCGAGCTGCTGGTGCTGCAGTCGAGGAAAAAGCCGACGTAGTCATTAAAACGCTGTGCGGCAGCAGCAGCAGCAGCTTGCGCCACTCGAAAAATGAAAGAAACATGATTTTGAGATTTCGCGTCGAGAGTCGTCGAGGCAATGAGAGAGGGATTTTCTTTGCTTATTCGAAAAAGTATTATACGGGATCGCGGAAGCTGCCGCTTGCGATTAACTGCTGTCGGCGCTCGTTCGTTATTAAATTTTCTCATTATTCATACGGTTTTTGTAAGTTAATACAAAATTAACAGTGGCTGGCGGGTTATTTCATCGTATTATTCAGCTCGACGTAATCCAAACATTGGAGATAATTAAAATCGGACTTGCACCACCGAAATACCTCTCTCTCTCTCTCTCTTTCTCTCTCAGCTCTTGCGCACAGGTGCAGCTCGAGGTGCAGCTTTATATATCTGCGCGTTAATCGCGCACATCAAAGCGACTTCCCATCGAGCGTGTCCATTGCGTTCGACATATATATATGCATGTAATAAAGCAAAAAAGGTGGAATTCCATGGCAAGTCCACTCGGTTACGCTCGAATCGCCGCGCCATTCAATTAACTTTCCCATGCTGGCCGTATGGTGCAGCGCGAAATTCTCTCTCCTTTGAACCCATTTTGGGGAGAAAAACTAGCGACGGCAGCGGCGCACTTTTGTCGCAAATATAGCCTTTGACTCTGCGCAGCTCGTCGGTGCGTTTACCCGTTTATCCGCTTGCCTCTGACTAATAAAAAAAAAAGAAAGAAGCGTACCCGGGAAAGAGAGAAAGAAAAGAAAAAGAAAAACACGGCGGCGCGCCCGGCGTCAAAAGTTTTATTACCATATAAGCGGCTTTGGTGCGCAGCGCCGCCGCCGCCGCCCGCGCGAGTTTACTCCCTGACATCCCGCATTAATAAAAATCCAATAACTCCGCGGAGCCTGTGCGTACCTATATACACGTGCATTATACGACGAGCGTGCGTCAACGTATACATGCGGTGAGTTTGTACGACGAGCGGCTCCCTCTCTCTCTCGTGGTGATGCTTTTCTGCGCGCAAAGTGCCTCGGGACTCGTGCGTGTCTGTGCGCCGTGTGCCTGTGATGATCAAGAATTTTCAACGAGCTGGAGTCGTGTCTGTACGGCATTTATGGCCTAACCTTTATTTATGCAGGAATATCAATGGGATTCGGAAAAATTACTATTGGCATTGAATTGAGATATTTCCATTTAAGGATGTTGCGCGACTATGTACAACCACTGCGAAAAGTTAGTGATTCACGTTCAATGCGTATTATTCAATGTGCAAAATTAATTTCTGACTATAAATTGGTAATCTGACCCTAAATAAATTGGTAACCGACTAGAAAACCCATTAAGAATCAGAGAAAGAACTTGAGCTTTGAAATTGTCAATTTCGTACGAAATAACTAGATTTTAGCAGTGATTATAATCCTTATATGAATATGGTGTAACGAAAAACTTTACAATTCGCTATTGAGTATACGAGTAAATGATTCATATATCAAATAAATGATTTAAACATAATTACAGTATTTTACATAAAAGTTCCTGCATTTTCAAAATATCTGATTGATTTTTTTCTAGGTAAACGATTATAAAAGTTTAAAAATATTTTTTAACGATAAGTTAAAGAATGCCAAAACTTTAATATTGTAGAAAAAACACCTTATAATGTAATCGACTATAAAATCTAATTTAAGTGCTAAAATATATTGTGTACACGCACACACACACACATAAAGTTTTCGCCTCTACAAAGCAATAATATAAAGTTTAAATTATTTTTTAATTTTGTTACAATCGTTGATTTGAATAAAAATTTAATTTAATTTATATATTCAGTAAATTTAATTAAATACCTGTAGGTTCGTTAATTCTAGCTGGCAAAATAAGCAATTATGTTTGATTGAAATTTGGAAACACTGCAAACGCTAATTTTGAATCAAGTTAAAACACAATGAATATTCAAGCTAAATAAGTCATATTCTGAATGCGGGAAAATACAGTTTTCAAAATTAGTCAACTGAAGTTAACATTCGTTAACTATGCAGTTTGTGCAATAAAATCAAAAGTGATATTTTTTAAAATACAAACTTATCCACTTTTCAATTAAGTTAAGTAGTACCAATGAACTGTCTGCGTAATCCTCCAAGATTAAAATATACGTTAATTATGACGAGATTTATACGTTTATGGAAAAGCGAACGAAAGTTCGTGAAGTAAAGCGAAAACATTTTTCTCACCCGCTGAACTGTCACATAATGCTTATGACTGCTAATATTCTTCCCAGCGTACGCGGCGGCAGATCAGACATAATCACGTAGCGATGTACGCGTACAAGATAATATAACTCATTATAAATACCAATTCGGATCGCGATGTGTATCCGTCGTGCTGTGTGATGTTTGCTCGTCTCTTGGCTTTTAATTTAACCCCTCTAACGCGTAGGTACAGCTAATAGATGCTGCGAGAGTGAATGCACACACGCGATAATCGAGCCGTGACGCTCCATCGACGAGACGGTATATGAGCAGAAGCGGTTAAAATTTAAATGCGTACACTTTTTCGCGGTAATTGAAATAGCGACAAACATTTTTTATTCGGCTTATAGTCTAGCTCTCGTTAAACAGGCCAGCAACAAAGTCCATTAACGCTTGTGTATATATTGATGCGGCGCCCCGCTAAATTATCGACGTATCGCGCGCGTTTTTAAAATAATAAAAAAATCCAACTACCAAGCTGAATTTTATGAATTATTCGGGTGTGTAATAACGAAGCAGCAGCAGCCGGGGAGCTTCAATTCGAGCTTGAAATTATAATGCATTTACCATTACGTTAATATAATTTTTACGTAAATCGTATAATTAATGAACGTGTAATACACACACATCCATATATATACTGTATAATGTATGTACTAATTTAAATACAATTTAAGGTTTTGACGGTATTTTTACGCAATCCTACAAATTTTCACGAATGTTACCACAATGAATTACCAAAAAAAGAAGATGGAGCTACAACATATTTATCGGACGTGTAAAGGGCACCGAAGCGCTTAACAACCATGGTTAGCCGCGCGCGCTATCGGAACGCCGCGGGGCTATAAGGGAAATAAAGCAATAAATAATAGCAGCGTCCTCGAAGAAGAGCCAGCTGTCTATTAATTTAAGGGTCATAAAAGCCGCGCACGCTGCATTTAAACAGGGGGAAAAAGGTGCAGCGGCTCTCCATAAAAAAAAACAGCTATATGGGGAACCGTCCAAGTGACGCGCGCGTGTTATCGGCTCTCGGCAAGCGAGCCGCAGTAACGCGGTCCTTTCCGTTAACAGCTCTGCACGCGCGCAAACTTCGCCACCTCGCGCTAGACGCTGTATATATACGTAAACGCATGGATAGGTGGGATATATATAACTGCATCTCGCCGCTCCCTCGTGTGAAGAATCGCCGATAGCGTCCCGGCGCGTAGACACTGTACTGGATGAGCAGCGAAAGTATAGAGCGAGGGTTAGGCTGCGTCTGTGCCGCATGCGGACTCTCTCTCTCTCTCTCTCTACTCCTCAAGATTGTGTGGATTTGTCAAAGCGTCCAGGCAACTGAAATACAACTGATGCATATCCTTGTTATCTCTCGTTTTCTGTATTCGCGGTATATATACTCAAGCTCTCTTCGAACATGTAAAATTAAAGTAAACGTATATATATATATATATATGTAAGCTCTGGCTCGGCTACTTTTCTTTTCTCCCGGTAATTTCAGGTGCACGCGGCGCAGCGGTAGGTGTTGCGCAGGGTATGTGCATATACTTGGCCGGCTTTTCGCGATGACGAGCCGAGATAAGCGCAGCGACCGAGTGGCGAAATTGAAATGGGACTTTTTTGTCGGATTAAGCCGCGCATACATTTTTCGCGCGACGAAATACACTTATACGTGCGCTCGAGCTCCATTCTCTAGTTGTCTCGTGAACCGTCACTCTATACGATGATTCATGTTAGCTTTGTTAACCGATTCTACAACTGCCAATTTTGTATACATCGCGAAACAGAAAGCTGGAATCAATGATTAGTAGTATACAAACGGGTGGAAGTAATTCAAGACACTCGACACTAAATAAATTTGCTTAAACACTGTTTTCCAGCTATTAGAATGATAGATAACAATATTGATTCATTTAAATTTCACTCGACTTATTCGAATTTAGCTTTTCAAATCATTCATATGCAAAATAAAATCAAGGATACACATGGTGTGCCGTGCGCAGCTCCTGAAATTGATCGAATATCGAATTATTCAACAGTTGGCCTATGGGGACACCTCGAGTGTCAATGGCGCAAAATTTCTTTCTTCGCGCCAATGTAGCCTCCCATTGTGTGTGAGCGAACTCGAAAAGTTTCCGCAGCCCAAGGCAACGACACACGCACACACACGGACACATTTCCGGCAGAATTTATATACACGCACGATTCTAATAATCGTTACGCTCGAACGGCCGCGATCAGAAACTCGAAAGAGAGAAAGAAGAAGGAAGTGAGCGTAAAGAGAGGTGAAGGGTATTTCGGCATTCGTCTCTCACGGGCGGGAATAAAGGCGCCCTTTGTCGTTACCCCGGAAAAACCTCTTGGTGCTTCATTCGAATAGCCCCCGGGAGCTGCTGGGCCCCTATATAGATATCGAGGGCTACTACACATACGCCACTGCGGCGGCTCCTTTTTCTTTCTCGCAGCAGCTCGTTACGCAATCCGAATTTACTGCCTCGTAAATTCGCCCTTTCCGTTATATTGCCTATACACACACGCACGCACTTGCGGCGAGGCGAGCGAGTAACCGACAGCCAGCCAAAAGTCGAGGATCGCGAGCGGCGCAGCAGGAAAATATAGCGATCGCGAGAGCCTGGGCCGCGCGCGACGATCGATTCCCTCGCATAACTTTACTTCTTTCTCTCGCGTATGCAGCTATGCGCAGCGGCAGCGCAGCAGTGCTTCTGACCGTCTGCAGTCGGATGGTGAAATAGCGAGGGCCGCGCTATACGTAACTCGAGCGCTCCTGCACGCAGCTTGAATATTTAATCGGTATACGTATGCCCCGAAAAATCGATGTAACTACGCGCTCGCGAATCGATTGTCTGCAGGGAGCCGTGTTTCGCTGGCTCTCACTGGCTGGCAAATATTTTCATTGCGCGGGGCAAATCGGTATTTTTGTAGGCTGATGGCTTGTCGCTCGTAGGCCTATTATAATCAATGCCTTTTTTCATTTATAATTGAACGCCTTCGGCGGTACCGTTGCCGTGCCGAATACCAGCGATAAACATCGGGACTATGTGTAGTCCGTTTTAATGAACCCCCAGCGGGCTTGAAAATCACAACACATTTTAATGAACCAACCGCGAACCGCCTTCTCTTTTCATTCTTTCTTAGACGTCGCTTTTAACTAACCCAGAAATTCAAAGAATTTGTATATATACATTCTCGAAATTGAGTATGTCTTTGAAACGACAAACTTCCAATGGACTTGGCAAAAAAACACTTTTGAAGCGAGCTGAATATATTGTAATTTTTTCTCAGAACCAAGTGGAGTATATATCTACTCTCTTGTTTTATCTCAGCCGATTAAAAAAACTGCCCAAAGGAATGGGGAAGAGTTCAGATCGAGCGGCAGCGGTAGGCGTTTGCGGGCCCGAGATACGATTGAATTTGCAATA
The DNA here is from genome assembly GCA_900490025.1 of Megastigmus dorsalis. Classification (NCBI taxonomy): domain Eukaryota; kingdom Metazoa; phylum Arthropoda; class Insecta; order Hymenoptera; family Megastigmidae; genus Megastigmus; species Megastigmus dorsalis. The sequence goes on from UELU01144410.1 coordinate 19,429, forward strand.
GGACGATCGACGGCCCCGCGAGGCATTATTGCCGGCCGCCACAACAGATTGGCGTTGGCACATCGGCGAAAGCTTTTGCGTGACTATCGGGGGACTATATGGCGGGGCCGTGCGTCCGACGTAGCTGTACGAGGACGTTATACGCCCGGCCGATCGTACGTGTCCGGAATAGGGAATCCCTCCGGTTTGGGGTCATTACTATCTGCGCCGCGCACCGCCAGACGACCAGACGCGTTGAATCATTCAATAATATCGACGAGAGTTCTCTTTTCCTCTTTCGCCCATCCTTTTCTCCTACACACACACACACATATATATAAACACTCGATTGTCTCCCTCTCTCTCTCTCTTTCTGCCTCCTTTTTTCGTGCTTCCTCGTGATCCTATAGGTATACAAATTTGGGACTGCGAAATTAGCTGCCGACGGAGACGCGCGCGTCGTCACCTCTCCTAAAAGCTGCCGTGGAAAGCTGTCGACTGCGGAAACGCGACAGGAGAGGAATTCGTGCCTTGTTTTTTTGCGCCTCGCGCCCGAGAGTATTGGGTGTCTACTTTAAGAAGCCTGGAATTTTAATAGAGCCCCCCGCACGGTTACTATCGCTTAAGTCGCGAGTTAATTTATTATTCGCTCCAAAGGGCGACTCGTGCAGCCTGTGCCATTATTTCTTCCTTTTTCTTTTTTACTGACGCTGCTGCACCTCGGATTACGTTTAATCTTACACCAGTAACTATATGCGTTTTATCTTTGCAAGGAGTTTAAATTAATTTGCCTTGATATATAAGAGGCCGAGTATATATGTATATAAAGGAACTGATTAACTGCACTTTGCACAAATGGACAGATTGCTAATCTTGATTAAAAAATATGCAAAATATATGCCGACGAGCTTACGCGCTCGAGTCGAGAACCTGCGAGCGCAACTTTTCCTTCGACTTAAACTTCTAATTAAAAATGCATCAGATTAATTTGAATACATTTCGAATGGCTGAACTTTTGAGTATGCTAAATTTATGTGATAATAGTGATTAATTCTTACTCCAATTAATATATAGAATATGTTAGAATTTGCTTTTGGTTTTATCTATAAGGTAAAGACCCAGTGAATAGACACTTGAAAATATGTACTAGTGATTAAGACTGCACCCCCAGTGTCTGGACGATTTCCTTGCTTGTGATTGGTCGAACGCGCCCGGACACTAGTGCTATCCATTCGCTAGTCGTGTCCAGTCACTGGGTCATTTACTAAATTAACTAAATTAAATGAAGCTATGCCGTTAAACTTGCTTTTGCTCAAATTAGCTCGAACAGATAATGTATAACGAGTGCGAGCTTGATTCGAGGCACCGCTGCCGAGGTAATTCGAGCGGTTGTATAACTAAAAGCTTTTACATTAAAGTCAATCTCTGTCGATTTCTGTCCTCGCGCTTGATTGCTTTCAACTCTCAGAATATAGAATCCCCGAACGGAGAGGCTGCGCAAATCGATTCTCCAAATGGACCCTGAATTCACAAACCCAACCCCGGTACTTAAATCATCGCACGAGCCACTGCCGGGATTCGAGCGAACGGCAGCGGAGAGATCCCAAAACGCTCGGGCGCTTCTTAAACTCGCGCCCGTCCGGTCGTTGTGTGTCGCTCGCGCGAGGACGTTTGTTAACTCGTCGCGCGCCTCCTTCCTCCTCCCACCGCTCCCTCGACTCTTGCTTCCCGCAGCCAAATAAGCACATGCCCGCGGCGCGGAATAGCAGCGCAGCGTGTACACGTACCGCGCTCGCATACGTGTGGACTTGGCGGCGCGAGAGCGAAGCCTATAGGGAATCCCCCCCGTCGACGATGCTCTTCTCTCCCGGGGCATTCCCCCTGCTGCAGCCCTGAGGATCTTGTCGGCCAAGATGCGCCTATATGCGCTATATGCTGTACGTGGAGGAGGAAAAACAAGAGAGAGAGAGAGAGAGAGAGAGAGAGAGAGGCTATAGCGGAAAATTACAACTCCGAGTTCTGTGCTCTTATACGTGTTACAGCCTTGTACGCTAGCTGGAACGACTACTCCCTGAACCCTTGTAAGAAACTGTAGGTGTGTGCATGTGTGGTTATGTGTGCAGCGTCGGTAAAAAGTTATCGGAAAATCTTTTATAAATTCTTGTTATATTCGACTCGCGTTGCGCGCTGTAGCTTCTATTGCACGAGAATTCGTAAAAAGGTTGTGATGGAGAAAAATGAACATTATGGTTTTAAGTGCATAAAAACTAGTGACTCTGATACGATAAAATAATGCTTATACTTAAGGTTATAGCTCAGTCCTGAGAATTAACGTTCAGAACTCGGAATTGACGTAAAAGTTAACGTATATAGATAGGTTTTAGTGTAAAAATGACTCAATTAACTTTTTGTGTATCTAGGGTAAGTAAGAAAAAAAGTTATTAGCATATTATTCCTCGATCCTTAAACATTGAGTTTTACGGAAAAACACGGTATTCATAAAATTATGAAAAAATAGCGTTCAGATCTTAATCAAATCAACTTTACAAGCTTTAAAGAACATTTTTGAGTATTTAAGTAGAATGACACAACGACAACGAAGGTTAAGTTAGCGCATCGTTTGATATAAAAACTAATTTAGGAGAATTAAACAAAAAATCTAAACATCCGAAAGTCACATTAGTCAAATCCACGGGTAATTTACTAGCTTGATTGGATGAGTTACTGCGTTACTACCTTAATGAATGTTACGAACAATATGCTTCGTTAGAGTTTTCAATATAAACAAGCGTTGAAAAGCGGCGCTTTACAATATTAATCAAGAGGACCATTGAAATATCGTAATCATCACAGTGAATCAAGTCGCATCTGCGCGTGTAAATACACGTTTCCGGATTCTGTACTCGAGGATAAATTTCCCATTCAATAATATTATTTACAGAATGACGATGAAGAACCATTAGAGTTCGAAATCGATTTTCAACGAGTTGGCCTGAAATTAAGGTCAGAGTTTTTAAATTCCAAGAGCCGGCTCTTCAATACATAGTGCAGCAGAGGAAAAATGCAATAACTCTGGCATATTGGATTCCTGCATTCATTGAATTTCAACATTTCCGAGTCATATACATATATATATATATATATTTTAAATCGTCAACGAAACACAGTGACCAGCCACCGAGCGCAGAAGCGAATTTATGCGAAAAAATTTTACATTTTAATTTAACGTGTGCTTTTGCGCATAACGAAAAAAAAAGGGGGAAAAATATGGTATGCCGTGTATGTGACTAACGTAAAAGGTATAGCTTATACAGAGATTGAAATATTCAACTGATGCTCTATATCTTCGTACATATGACATCGATGAATTTTATTTTGAGTAATTTATAAAAAACTAGTCAAACACGCGCAATTATAAGTATTTGTATGAATTTCCTTGCTACAGGACTAAGCCCGCGGGTGGCAGTTACTGTAACCCAAAACTAATGGAACCGTGTGGCGTAACACCTATTTATAAGATTTAAAAATTAACGATATAGACTATACAAATGTATTCGAGTAACACACGGGTGTACACCATGTTATAGATAATGATAGACGAGCCATCGCTATATACATATATACATATATATATATATATATATATACATTGAAATAATCCACAGAAATTACAATGCACTCACTGGTGGCGAAGCATTTCTTCGTGCGCGTAAACAGCGAGTGTCGGACACGCGGCACATGTCATACCAGTCATAAGCAGCGCACACACACGCACATACAGCTAAACCTCGCCCCGCGCGTGCACGTATCTATACGGCGACGGGTATCACGCGTGCAGCGGCGATCGGGGGCCACGAAATATACGCGCATCATCGGAGCCCCACTCGACTCGATGTATGGACCTATCGTTGGTCCACGATATCGCGACATGGTAGCTGCTGTTTATACTTGTAACCTCGCGCTCTCCCGTGCATGCGCCTCTCTCACTCTCTCTCTCTCTCTCTCTCTCTCTCTCTGTGTGCGTGCGTATGTAGGTCCCGGGCCACTAGCGCACGCAAACAAGCGGCAAAAGCCGATGTACAACGTCGTTCGCGCTCGGCCATCGCACACAACGCTCGCACACGCGCGCACACGCAGGAATCCTATCCCCTGTAGCGTAGGGGCCGATAAAGCGATTGCGGCCGCACAGCCGAGAAATATTCTCTCAAACTCGTGTCCTGTGTCTCATTGTCGGCGTGTGGGTGGGCGTGTGTATATGCAGATGCAGGGAGGGAAAACAGGGTCACGGGACAATCGATACTGCGGCCCCACCTGATAAGGTGAGTCGTTGACTCGTCTCTCTCTCTCTCTCTCTCTCGTTCTCGCGCGCTCTCCTCTGTACATTGCACCGAGAGGTCAGAGACTCGCGCGTAGCTTTGGCAGTCCCGCTCCGCTGCTGCTGCTGCTGCACATGCCTCGACAAACAGGGACAAGTATACAGCCTTGTCGTCGGTCGTCGTTTTCGGTGCATTTTTAATGTCGGCCGGACAGTCGACGCTGCAGTGCTCCCCTGGTCCGCTCGGCCATTACATCCCGGAACTCGAGCCGCTGCTGTTGCCGGTGCGCGAGAAAATATTTACGGCCAGCCGCCCAGTAGCGAGGGACTCGACTGCACTCGGCCCGCAATCTCTTCTCCTGCAATGCGCATGCTTTTGCTTTAGTCGCCTATGGCTCTTTCTCTGTTTTTAGACTGCCCATAAGATGAATCTGAGATCGCTGCTCCCTTGTCTATAGGGGATTTTCTTTGTACTTTTTCACATTTCGACTATGGCTGCTTTAAAATAGGCAGTAAGG